>JAKSZT010054248.1:726174-797600 GCA_026826555.1 Tolypeutes matacus | reverse complement strand
GTATAAGTTCATTGAGGTTGGTGGGCCACACTGTGGGAGATGTTTGTGTGGGATGTGGTGGGAGGTGTGGGAGGTGGGGAACATGGGAATCCCAGTGGGTTCCATGTAATATTTTAGGTAATCTAAGCACCTCTTAAAATATATGTGTGTATATATATATATATATATAACATTTTTGTAAGCAAATACACATATGTGCATATATATTTATGTATCATTTTGCAAATGTTTGTATGTATTGTGAGAATTTTGATTTTTACCCATAATAAAAAAAAAAAAAAAAAAAACAGCTCACCCATCAACAATTGTAATTGAATTTTCTCATAAAAAATAAGAACTAGTAGGTCAATCTCAATATGAATTTCAATGAAGTATATTTAAATTCCTCAATGAAGGAAACAATATTATGTGTAAAAAGGACCACAAATGTTGAAGCGGCTGTGGCTTAAGCAATTCAGCTCCCGTTTACCTTATGGAAGACCCATGTTTGATCCTTTGGACCTCCTAGTATAAAAAAGAAAAAAGCCTCCCAGACCAGCAAGGAGAGGCGCAGCCCTCGTGCCGCAAAGCATCTTACCAAAAAGACAATGAGCTTACACATCCTGGAGCCTTGCCACCAACCATAGACCACAGTTCACACTGTAGACCACACTCTCTCCCACTCAGTTCTGAGTGGTGTGTGCTGATTTAAAATGGCCTATATCCGTTGCCACAACAGTACTCAGGATAACCTCCAACTCCCAAAGAAGCCCCTGTATTTCAACTGCTCATCCCCTCCCTACCCCAAAAGTGTCAAGTGGCCACTGGCTCCACCTCATTGTTATAATTTCTTGCATTGCTAGAAACACCATATGTGAACAAGAGAATACCATCAAGGATGTGGTGGGAGGTGTGGGAGTTGGGCAACATGGGAATCCCAGTGGGTTCCGAGTAATATTTTGGGTAATCTAAGCACCTCTTAAAATATATGTATATATATCTATATAAATAACATTTTTGTAAGCAAATACACATATATGCATATATATTTATATATCATTTTGCAAATGTTTGTATGTATTGTGAGAATTTTGATTTTTACCCATAATAAAATAAAATAAAATAAAATAATAAAATAAAATAAAATAAAATAAAAGCTAAAAAAAAAAAGACAATGAGACAATTAGATAGGGAAAAAAGGGCATATACAAATAAAAGACAGATAGGTATGTTAAAGAAAAATTAGTAATTATGAAAACTATGTAAAAATAAATTATGCATCGAAATATGCACAACAAATTCTTACACTTGGACAGGATATAGTCATTAGGAGATAAGCAATTGGGACACAATACCGTGGAATTTAACAAGAACTAAGAAGAAAATGAGAAAGAGATGAAAAAGACAAAGGAAAATAAAGAATATTACAGGTTATCCTGAGTGATTCCACTCACTAAAATAAGTTTCTGTAGTTTAGAATAGAGTGAATAACAGAACACCCAAATTTGGAGAAATAATGTGGTGTAATTTCCAGAATGTAAACTAGATTTTTTTTCACTTTACAAATGTCCAATGTGTGCTACGTAAAATAATAAAAATCAAACCAGCTTTCTCTGCCTAGAGGAGCTGGCACCAAATCATGGTGTGTATTTCTGTCTTTCTCTCCCATTTTCAGGAAACTCTGATTTTTCCCCCATTTCCCAAATAAATTATTTTTACTGGCCTAGCTAAAATAACAAATCCATTCACCATACATTGTGATGAATTTGAAGACTATGAAAGATTTGGATTTTTTTTACAGCAACTATAGAGATCAGATTTTTTATAAAGTGCCAAAGGATAATAAGATAAAAAAGAAAAAAAAATGGCATTGTATACATGTAGGGAATTGGCAGAAACACTTGATTATCAAGGTACTGTAAAAGAAGACAATCATGTGAATTTGTTCATCTCAAATGCTATAAATAACAGTCTAGGGATTTGTCAGTTACCTGGCACCAAACTTTTCTTTCCCTGAAGTCATGATCTGCTGTTGCTTAATTCTACTTTTCTTCTCCCCACCCCTGCTGTTCTTGATAATGTCCCATTTCCTACCTGCCCTGATTTCAATATCATTGATTTTGGTCATCTAGTGAAGCTGAAACCCTGAAGTATCTGCCCATATACAGACAAAATTTTTTGCTACACTGACCTTCAATCACCAAGGTCACCCTCTCTTTATGCTTATGTATGTATGTATGTATGTGTGTATGTATTTTAGATACACTTTACTTTACATAAATGTCACATAAAAAATATAGGGGATTCCAATATGCTCCACTCCCTCACCCTCTCATACTTTCCCACATTAAAAACATCCTTCGTTAGTATGATATATTTGTTACAATTGATGAACACATATTGAAGCATTGCCACTACCCATGGATTTTAGTTTACATTATAATTTACACTCTGTCCCGTGCAATTTTATAAGTTATGGCAAAATATATAATGGCATGTATCCATCATTTTATCATCATGCAGGACAATTCCAATGTTCCAAAAATGCCCCCATAGTACACCCATTTTTCCCTCTCCCTCTCCTCAGAACCTCTGGTGGCCACCGCTTCCACATCAATGATAAAAGCTCTTCCATTGCTAGAATAACATTATGTCTATAGTAGAATAATAGTAAGTCTATTATAGTCCATGGGACTTGAGTTCATTTCTGGTTTAAACCATACATGGGATCCTGATGAAGATCACAACTTCCAAATGGAGTATATATGCCTCCTAGACCAGCATTATACTTAAAGACCTAAAGATCTGGCCCAGCCTAGCACCACATTTCCTTACCATGGATCTCAACTCTTAACCCAAACAGCAACACTATCCCTGCTACTTAAGCTAGTACTTGGAGAGTCATCCTTGAGTCAGCCCTGGGCTTCATTCCAGGGCCTTAACCTCAGACATCCAATCTGTTAATAATTTCTTTCCATAGCATAATTCAACATCATACCATCCCCTGAAAATGTCCAATAGTTTCTTTCTGGATTCCTCTAATTCTACACTTGCTCCTTCCCCAATTCATTCTTCACACACACCTAAACTAATTATTCTTAAATGTAAATTGAACATCAGTGGGTTCATATACTGTTCATCCTTCAATGCCTGGCTTGCTTCACTCAACATAAGGTCTTCAAGATTCATCCATATTATTCCACGTGTTAGCAATTTATTCATTCTTACAGCTGAGTAATATTCTATTGTATGTTATGTACTACATTTTGTTTATCCATTCATTTGTTGATGGACACTGGGGCTGATTCCAACTTTTGGCAATTGTGAACAATGCCTCTATGAATATTGGTGTGCATATATCTGTTTGTGTCTTTGCTTTCAATTCTTCTGGATATATACCCAGCAGTGGAATTGCCTGATCATCCGGAAGATCTATTGTTAGTTTTCTGAGGAACTGCCAAACTGTCCTCCACAGTGGCTGGACCATTCCACAATCCCACTAGCAGTGGATGAGGGTTCCTATTCCTCCACATCCTCTCCAACGCATAGTCTGCTGTTTTTTTAATAGCTGCCATTCTGATGGGTGTAAGATGGTATCTCACTGTAGTTTTGAATGAGCATTTTTTCATGTGTTTTCCATTTGTATTTCTTCCTTGAAGAAGTGTCTTTTCAGGTGACTTGCCCATTTTATAAATGGGTTCTTTGTCTTTTTATTTTCAAGGTGTAGGATTTCTTTATATATGCAGGATATTAGGCTCCTATCAGATATACGGTTGCCAAATATTTTCTCCCATTGGGTAGGCTTCCTTTTTATTTTCCTAATAACATCCTTTAAGTTGCAGAAGTTTTTAATTTTGATGAGATCCCATTTATCTATTTTTTCTCTTGCTGCTTGTGATTTGGCTGTGAAGTTCATGAAACCATTTCCTATTACAAGGACTTGTAGATGCTTCCCTACATTATCTTCCAAGGTTTTTATGGTTTTGGCTCTTATATTTAGATCTTTGATCCATCCTGAGTTGATTTTTGTATAAGGTGTGAGATGGTATTCCTCTCTCATTCTTTTGGATATGGATATCCAGTTCTCCAAGCACCACTTGTTAAAGAGGCCATTCTCTCCCAAGACAAGGCATGGTGGCCTTGTCGAATATCAGATGACTGTATATGCAAGGATCTATATAAGAACTCTCAATTCGGTTCCATCGGTCAGTATGTCTATCCTTGTGCCAATACTATGCAATTTTGAGCACGGTAGCTTTGTAGTATGTTTGAAAGTCAGGTAATGTGATACCTCCAACTTCATTTTTCTTTTTCAATATGTCTTTGGCAATTTGGGGCCTCTTACCTTTCCAAATATATTTTGTAGTTAGTTTTTCCAGCTCTTTAGAAAGTACAGTGTTGATTTTTATTGGTATTGCATTAAATATGTAGATTAGTTTGGGTATGATGTTGAAAGTGCAGGGGTGGGAATGCTGTTATGGCAGTATGACAAGGTAGTCTCACTGGTTTAGGGGGTACGTTGGGGGTGCATTCAGGAAAGGGTGCATCTGGAGTAGGCTTCTGGGGAGTGTGAGAGTGTTCATCCTGTCATAAGGTGTTGTGTCACGGTGGGGGGAGACCCACACAGTGAGTGGGAAGGAGATGGACCCCCATCTTTGGAAGTACCAATTCACCCAAAAACAGACAGGTGGGTGTCTCTTAGGCAGAAGGGTGGATCCTAATAGGAAAGGTTATTCAACATATCAAAACTTCTTGTTACATGTAACTATGAATCTTGTCATCCAATGAGTCAAGGTAGGGGAGTATCATGAGCCCAAGAGGAATGGGGAGGAAGGAACAGAAAAGATCAAAGAGGGAATATTTAGTAGCCATGGGAAATGTTTTTAATTACCTTACAGTAATGGACACAGGACATGGTAAATATCATCAAAAATTATTAAACTGTACCATCTAAATTGTAAACTATACTGTAAACCATTGACAATGTTTAGTAGCTATGCTTCACTATCTGTACAACAGTTATAACAATGCTACCATCCACCTAAAAAAGGTTTTAATACGGGGTGAGGAATGGGGGAGGAGGTTGGGTATATGGGAGTTTCTAGTATTCTGTGTGTGACTTTGCTGTGACCTAAAACTTCTTTGAAAATCAAATGAAAATTAGGGAGACACTTTTGAGTGAGGGGGGCAGGTCTCATAGTACAGACTGGACACCTGATAATGCAATGATGAAAGGAAAACTGTTAAAAAAATTTTAACATTTTTTTTGTTTTTTCCCATTTTTTGAATACCCAAATCCTTTAATTTTATTTTATTTCTAGTGTTTTTTAAAATTTCCATGTATTTTATCTCATATTAAACTTAATTATTTCTTTTTCCTATTAATTGTATTTAGCCATTATATGGGCTTCATCTTCAAGGAAGGTTTGGATCACAGAAGGGGTACAGAGGGGGCAGGAGAAGTTCATTGGTGGGGGATGTCTGGGGTAGAAGTTTCATGGCAGGAACTTCACCTGAATATATATAAAAGATATATAAAATTGTTCAAATGATCAAAGGGTGGGGCATGGTCACAGTGGGTAGACAATCACTCATAAATGAGGGAATACTGAATTCCCAGCCTGGAGAGCTCTGCCACACTCTCCAAGGGAGAAGAAACAGTCCCCTGAGTGCAGGGGCAGAGTCTGGCAAAGGAGGAGGGTCCACTGATGGGTTTTTGTTTTTGATGACTAGCCTTACGAGTCTTTGCTTTTGCAATTGAAACTTAGCCTACTGTTATGGGGTGCCTACAGGTTGCCACATGAGAGTCTCCTTGTTGCTCAAATGTGGCCTCTCCCTAAGCCAAACTCAGCATATGAATGCATTGCCTTCCCTCCAGTGTGGGATATTACTTCCGGGGTTGAGCCTCCCTGGCAATGAAGGATAAATACCAAGTGCCAACTGGCAATATGACTGGAAAAAGACCATAAATAAAAGGGGGAAAAGATAAAGACAAATGATTTCATGGCTAAGAGACTTCAAAGAGAGTTGGGAGGTCAACCCAGAGGTAACACTTATGCACACCTCAGTAGGATCTCATAGAATACCAATATGGATATCATCCTACACAGAGGGGCTCCTGAGGGCTCTGGAGACACCCAGGTCCTGTTTAAGGGTGGATAGCTCCAGAGACTGATGCCTTATCAGTGGGCTCTACTTTGGAATCTGTGACCCTAAGAGTGACAAAGTTGGACTCAAATAAGTCCTCCCTTCACATGGTCCATCAGTCCCTTCTATTCAAACCTATATGTGATGCTGGAGTTCATAGGTGTACTTCCAGAGACTGGAGCCTCTGGCCTGTCCATGTGCCAGCTGTGCCTGGAATCTCAGTGGAGCTGCAACTCCTACTGTCCAACTCAATGGACTCACCCAAGTCACCTGGTGAGGAGATGATGGACAAATTCCACCCCAGGGAATGGAGAGAGCCTGCAGCTGCAGGCAGGATAATCCCATCCACCATATCCATGGGATATAAGCCCCCTCTCACTTGGAGATAGAGTGGGCATCACGATCCCATACTCTTTGGAATTGGGGGAAGAGCTATGGACTAGAGTGGACTTAATGGTATTCTAGTGAAGACATAATATTATTCAAGCAATGAAAGAAATTACAACAGTGAGGTGGAGCCAGTGCCCACTGGATGCTTTTGGGGCAGGGAAGGGAAAAGCAATTGTTATACAGGTGCATTTTCAGGACTTGGGAATTATCCTAAGTGACATTACAATGACAGATATAGGCCATTTTACATCAGCATATAACATGCAAAACTGTATGGGTGAGAGTGTGATCTACAATGGATCTATAGTCCATGCTTACTGGCAAAGCCCCATGGTGTGTATATCCATTGCAGATGATGTGCCACACTAAAGAAAGATGCTTATGTGGGATGTTATGGGAGGTGTGGGAGATGGGGAACATGGAAATCCCTGTAATTTTTGTGTAACATTTATGTAATCTAAGCATCTTTTTATATATATATATATATAAATTGATTCACATGATTCTCAATCTAAAGACATTTCAAAGCCTCCCCATTTCTTTTGTGATAAATTTAATAGTTAACCAATAAAACACTGTCCTCAGCTCCAATATTGTCTTATATTCCCCTACCACTTTATTACTACACATCAAACAGTGGGTCTTAGTTCAGTTTTCCATCCAGACCAAGATATTTCTCACCAGGCTCTTTTGTATAAGCTTTCATTCAGCTTCAAATATTTTTTGCCCTTTTCACCATGGTAACTAATATTCATCCTTTCTATCCATGCACAAATTTCTCAAATTCTTTATCTGACTCTAATAAGAGTAGTTTCCTAGAGTTATTCTATTTTATGGAAATTATTATATGATATCTCATGCTTAAAATTCAGAAGATTTATTATAGATAAGACATACATCACTAGAGTCCTAAGAAGTCTTTCTGATCCATGAAATCCCAGTCAATATCCTGTGTTTTATTTTCCATAGATGGAAAAGGTGGTGTTCAAATTCATATGGAATTGCAAAATCATGTGGATTACCAGCACAACCTTGAAAAGAAGAACAAAGTTGGATGGCTCAAAATTCCTAATTTCAAAACTGATTACTTGGATACAGTAATCAATCAATTTAGTATTTTTAGAAGTATAGACATATAGAGCAGAATTGGGAGTTCATAAATAAACCCATGAATCTGAAGGCAATTGATTTTAGACAAAGGTGCCAAGACAATCTAATTGGGAGAGAATACTCTTATCCACAAATGGGGATATGACAATTTGATATCCATCTGCAAATGTTGTTGGAAGTTTGAATGGGGTTGTGTTGAATCTGGAAATCTCTTTGGGTAAAATTGACAACTTCGGAAAAGTCAAGTGTTTGAATCGTAAACATGGAATGATTTTCGATCTAGTTCAGTCTTCTTTAAATATTTCCAGTGATGTTTTCTTGTTTTCTGTGTATAAGTATCTTCGGTAAATTTTATCCCTAGATATTTGATTTTTTTGTATCTGTTGGAAAAGTAATATTTTACTTTATTTCCTTTTTATGTTTTTCATCATGTGTGTGTAAAACCACTACTGACCCCTTCGTTTAATGTATTTCAGCTATGGTTTGTAGTTTTCAGGTTACAAATCTTGCATCTCCTTGGTTAAACTTCTCCCTAAATATTTTGCTCTTTTTGATGCTGTTGTAAAAGAAATTGCTTTATTAATTTCCTTCTTGGATTGTTTGTTGCTATGATTTAGAAATACAAGAATTTTTTTACAATAATTTTTAATTGAAGTATGTCATTGTACCCATTTGGCGGTTTGATGTAATTATGAATTCCAAAAATATATATTGGATTTTGCTTGTAAATTGATCTGTTAATTTGGGCCTGATTAATTTATGATTAGGGCATTGACTGGGCAATGTACATAGGATGTTGGGCCTTACCCCTTGGTGGGTGGGGTCTCCAAGATAAAAGACATGGCAAAGGACAGTTTTGGGGAAGTTTTGATATTGGAGTCTTGAGCTGGGGCCCCAAGAAGTAAGAGAGAGAGCTTGGTTGTGAGGAAGGAGAGAAGGCCCTGGGATAGAGATGAGCCATTTGCCTGAGAGTTCGCAGCTGGCCTTGTGGAGAGAAGTATAGCCTAGAGATCCTCATAGTCTACAGCTGACCTTGTGGAGGAAACAGAGGAGCTAAGCCCAGAGAGAAACACAGCCCTGGGAAGAGAGGAACCCAAGAAGCCTGAAACCTGGCAAATGTTGGCAGCTGTCTTGCTCCAACACGTGGCAATGGATTTTGGTGAGGGAAGAAAATTATGCTTTATGGCCTGGTAACTGTGGACTTCTAAATTAATACCCTTTACAAAGAAAAAAAAAAACACTACTGATTTTGTTTGTTGATAATGTAATACATAACTTACCTGAGTTCCTTTATTTGTTCTAGTAAATTTATTGTGTCATTTTAAGGATTTTCCCTATGTTAGATTATATTATCTGCAGCTAAGGACAATTTTTCTTCTTAATTTTCAATTTGGATGCCATTTTTCATTTTGTCCTGTATAATTACTCTGGATAAATCCTCTATTATAAAAAAATTAAAAATGGTTTAATTAAATTAATTTAATGACAATTGAAAAGTTATGGCAATGTTTGGTAGTAATAGTTTCACAAAATTTTGAATGCAATTAACATCACTCTATTGGAAATTTGTAATTGATTAAAATGGGAATTTACTATGTTGTATTTATATTACCCATAAAATTTAAAAATTAAATGAACAAAAATTTGAAAAAATAGCAACACTAAAAAATCATAGAACTGTACTAGCAAAGAGTGAAATTTAATGCAAACTATGAAATTTAACCAATAAAATAATTCTAATAATATTTTTTCATCAGTTGTGGCACAGTAGTTGTAAACTTTTGCAAACCATTCTCATATTATTATAGAACCTAAGTGTATATTAATAAGAGACTAGTGAAAGAAATTATAAGCTCAAAGAACTCCAGACATCAAAAATCATATATCAATGTGGAAAACAGTTCTTCAATTATTGGGCAAAGTTTATTGTACTTTTTCTATAATATTCCATATTGTAAAAATAATATATTTATGTTTATATAATGATGAATGGATTAATATATTCTTTTATAATATGAATATTATCTAGGAAGGTATGTACTAAATATTAAATAAATATATATTAATTATAGGCTTACAGTTAATTTAGTTTTAGTTTTTTTCTTTCCCTACTTTTTTCTTGTAAAATAACATAATTTTTAAAAAGACAATCTGCCTTGTTTTTTATAAGATCAAAACCACAAAGTTTCTGATAAACATTAGTGAAAGAAATGGTACAACACATGTCCCTGAGTTCTGTCAGAAAACTGCTCCATAAACTGTGGGTATAAGACGGATTTTGGTTTTCTGGGTTTAAGTAGCTTTTTTTTTCATCAAATAAAAACACGTCTCATATCTAGTTCAGCATGTAAATGAATTGCTGATCATCAAACACAGTTAAGACCCCTTTCTGAAAATTATTGCTACAATCTTTCTCTTCTTTGGGGTCCTAAATATTGGCATAGCTGTAGCCAACTAAATAATCTCTGTTTTTTTTTGTTGTTTGTGGTGGTGATGTATGTGTGTCTGTGATGAGTGGGGTTAGGGTAGAAAGTGATGAAGAGAAATGGTCAATGATATAATTGCAAGATTACATCTGAAAATTGAAGCTTGACCAGTCCTAATGACCCATCTCTGAAGTGTCATTAATTTAAAATATTATATCATTAATGTTTAACATTGCTTTCAATCCTAACTAAATAAAAATATGCCTCTGATAATTGGCCAATTCTCTATTGAGTTTCCCACCACATTTAAAAGCTTTTAGGGAGGAGATGTGGCTCAAGCAGTTGATTATCTGCCTCCCACATGGGAGGTCGGTGGTTCTTTCCTGGCACCTCCTGAAAGAAATAAACAAAAAAACCAACTCAGGGAAGTTGATGTGGCTCAGTGGTTGAGCATCAGCTTCCCACACACGAAGTCCCAGGTTTAATCCCTGGCCCCTGTAACCTAAAAAAAAAAGCTTTTAGAAGGTGAGTACTTTCAATCCTGGCAACAGCCTCTTAATTACCATCAAATGTGATTCCCAGGAGTAATTACACACTGTTATAATGATCTCTCCACCATGAAAATTTAAAAAGGCCATTGGTGAGAGACAACAGCAAGGATTCACACTACTGGCAATACTTTTGCATATCTTAACTCCTTCAACTTGTTTGGAAAACTAAGAGAGAGTACTGGAACAGGATGGTGAAAGACAAATCTGGCACCAGGTAGACCGTGGAGCCCAGAAGGAATTTATAGATTCCAACTTTTAATCTAAATTTTGTGTTTTGTTTCTTAGGACTCTACTATTTTTCTTCCTTCATCAAAATTCAAAAGACTTCAATACAGGTTTGTTGATAATAAATGAAACAATTTGAACATCTTACACTTCTCTGGCAATGCATAATAACAAATGCCTACAACCATGTGGAAGGAAGAAAGGCAAACATAGCCCTTAAATTGTTGATATTTTTTCTCTCTGTGTGTTTCCCCTGCTGTACTTAGCTGTTTTTCTAGATTTTTTTTTTTTTTACCGGGAGGTCCCGGGGATTGAAACTGTGTCCCCCATATGGGAGACGGATGCCCAACCATTTGAGCCACATCCATCCCCCTCTAGATATTCTTGCACAATTATTTATATTGTATTATTAAGCAGTTTTATTGAGATATAATCACATACCATATGATCTATCCAAGTATTTTATCATTGGCTTTTAGTATAATCACAATGTTGTACAAAAATTTTAGAACAATTTCATCATTCCAAAAAGAAAGACTCCATACCCTTTAGCATTCATGGAGGGGTGAAATAAAGATGTTAAGTGAGCTTCCCAATGATGAAGAGATTATAATATGCTGAACATAGACCAAAGAAAATTTATCTGGAGTCAGACAACTGTGCATTTGAATCTCTTCACCCACAGTTTCTAGACAGATGGTTTTAGGTGCCTTTGGAACCTCTCCCTCAGTCATATTCTTTTCAGATTTAAATGGGAATAATAGTATTTATATTATATGTCTACTATGATGAAACCCAAGAGAATAATTTGAATTAATGCAGAGCATATTTTGAGATGCCTGATATCTGATAAATGCTACTTAATAATGTGCATTATTTTTATCATAGCTATGATATGTATATTCTAAATTGCAAAATGGGGTGAGAAGGTAGAATACTTGACTTCCTTATTTCATCACACCTCCTTACAAAAATAACACATGACTACACTGACTTGTGAATTTCTTCCATTTTTTAAAGGAATCATCCTTTTACTGCTTTGGATATTCATTCCTTTTGACATTGAGGCAAAAATCCCATTGTTTATTTTACTCTCACAGCCATAAAAAGCTTCCTTTGACTAAATCAGATAAAATCTTGCAGGATTTTGAAGAATATATAGCTATTTTGTGAGTTGAATTCACTTCTCTTTTTATGTGTAAGAAACATGAAATTATTGATCAATTATAGGTTTCATTGGAATGAAAATGTACAAAGCACTTTGGATGGGTGTTAAATTAGGTGTCAAAATGGAAACTTTGAACATAAGCAGCATGATTCAGAATACATTTGGGATAAAATTGGGTTACAGAAAATAAGAGAGCAGAAAAATATTATAGAAGAGTAGAAAAATTACATGAAATATAACCATTGGAGTTATTCATTAGAAATGACCCTTGCGGTAAACCTAGGTCAAAGGCCTGCATTGCACCTTGTGTGGTCAACACTGCTGTTGAAGGGGACTCCTCAAAATTTTTCCTAAAAGGGTTTTAAATAATTCCTACTTAGATAGAATTCATTTTTTCCCATGAATAATAGTTGGCAGTGTCAATCATGTACATTGATCATCCATTCAACATATATTTACATTGTGCATCACACACACACACACGTAGAGTGTCAAGCTCATCTCTGCAGGAAGGTGATGCAAATAAGCACTCATGTAACAAAGGCTGACAGGAGAGGAAGTTGACATGGAGCAGGCCACAGCCTAGTCATGTTCCTGTTCTTTTCCTTATTCCAACAGTTCTTGTTACATGTGACAATATCTCCATTCCTTGTCCACCAAATGTAACTTGCAGTATCACTAGAAAGGGCCATGGATACTCTTGTAATAGAGGATTTATATCAAGTTCTGCAAGACTGCATTTTACAAACAATATAGAAGAATACAATGGAGCATCAAATAGAGCATTTCCTCTTAGAAAATCAGAATGGACTTAGCTGCACTGAATTTAAACAGTTTTATAGAATGTGAATTGAGATTCTAGAAAAGGGTTATAGATGTGAACAAAGACACCACGAAGAGAACTGGAATAGACCTGGAAGATGAAAGCATGCTTAGAACTGATATTTCTCTTTTACTTATTGCTACAAAAAATGACAGTGAATGTTGAAAACATTCTGAATCTTACGATCTTAAGTCATAATTCAATAACCCTAGATAATGAATCAGTATTTTTTCCATTTGTTGAATTTATTTAAACAAATTAATTTAGAAATATCATTGAATTAAATATATAAACATACCTGCCATGTTCCTGAAATAGATGTTAACACTTGTATAAAAGTTAATAAATGCTTGTTAGGAAAGCTGTCTATTAAAATGGCCAGACTTCAGCAAAACTAGAACCATTTTGTTTCTTTAGCTTTAATAGTCTGAAAATGCAGTACTATCAAACCACAGTGAAAGATAATAAAAACTCATCAGATGGCTAGATCACTGCCATTGGGTACAGCTTTTAAACACTTTCATTCTTTGTGCCCCATAAAAACAATTAAGCCAATCACATCAAATAAATCATGGCTTTTTTTTTCTTTATCACAATTCACCAAAGGATGTTAATTTTGGTCCTTGTCAAATACATTTGATAAAGGCTATTTACAGTATACATGGCTGAGCATGCACTATTTATAGTTAAAGGTACCTGCCAGTTTATTATGATAGAATTCCTTAGGACCTGAAAATGGTGAAACATCTCACACATCATTTTAATCAAAATAGTTTCAAACAGGAAATGTTCCTTATATGACCACCATTCCAATAATTACATGAAAATTCTTAACAAAACACTAATTCCCTTCAAGATACTGTTGCATATCCTAAGCACTACAGGTTAAGGCAGTAAAAAAAATGTGTTCCTGATAACTGGAGATCTTGGCAACATCAAATAAAGCTGTCTGATTCTAGTTTTTTGGTCTCCATCAAATTCTCAATGTTCTGTCTCTATAACTAGTTTGTGAATGATTTTATTTTTAAAGAAGAAAAAGTATTAGTAACACTAAGAGTTGACAATGAAAGGAGTAATTGTTAGGGAAAGAAAGGATATAAGTTGGAGTTTGCCTGAAAGTTTTCAAATCATAAACAAGTAAATTGAGAGTCTGAACCTTAAAATAGAAAACAAATACATATAGTTTACTTGTCTTAATTTAATATACACTTTACTTTGAACAATTCAAGTAATATAAGACTATCAAAAATAACTTAGTAAACCATTAAGTGCCAACTGCATTTTCAATGTTTTAATTAAGAACTTTTAAAAACTGTAAACTAAACTATGACAGTTTAGTTAAACAAACGATAAATGACTTTATATTAGCACTTTTGATTTCTTTAATACACACTGCTACCAACATATATATGTAAATATCTGGCAGACTATGCATTTGACCAAAGCACTTTTTTAAAGCATTAAAACAGATTTAAATGGCACAAGTTCCAAGATCCAAGAAGTACCTCCTAATTTGTAGGCAACCGACTCTCTAATCAGAATCCTTCATTCCTCAGCTGCAGATGAGATAAGGCACACTCTGTTTAAATAAGGCACTCTTGTAAAACCAGAAGAATAATCTTAAATAAAGATTGTTCTCATTAAATTGAAAAGACTTTTCCAAGTGTTTTTCAGCAGTGGCATATTTCTCCTGACCTATTAATTCCATAAATTAACTTTCCTTTTATTCCATTTTTATGGTAGTTGTGCTCACAGTTTTAAAAATTGGTTGAAATTTATATAAAACTCTGTACATGTTCACAAATTATTGAATCAACAATATCAGCATTATCTTCAAGATAGTGTTTGCAAACACATGTCCAACTTAGGAAAAATATATTCACATTTCCCATCTGGCTTTTTTCTTTCTCTTTATTTGTTTGGGAGATTCCCAGCTTGTTTCATACTTGGTTTGTGAGTGAGGCACAATATTTTGATTAATATTAGACTTGGATTTATGTGTCCATTGTAGCATTGGTGACATATGGGAAGGAATATTGTCCGAATCACTTTTTGATGAAATTACAGATGGCTCAGTAGACACAGTAGGTGGAAGAGTCTTGATTGGTTGGCTATTTTTGATGAGTACTTCAGGCAGATCACTAGTACTTATGGTCTTCAAAAAAAAGCTTTTTCTTGTTTTTGACAGACTTTATTAGAGGTATTCACTAAAGCTCTTCTTTAATCTCTTTTACTAATTTTCCCGTGTCCTGTGTATGAGAGTTTTCTTCACCTTGCTTCTTTTTTTCTTCTTAGAGTTACCAATTGAAAGGGTTTCCACTCCCTTTTTTTTTACCTTTATCTGAAAGCTTTTGATCATCTGGAATTGATTCCTGGGATTTTAAATGTAAAGCTCTTTCTTCATCTACCAAATTCCCCCACTATTCTGCTGATGCATTCCAATCAGAGCTGGTTCATCAGAAGACAGACTATTTAACCAAGACCATTTGTCATTGATATAGCGTTGATTATGGCTAACATTTCCCTGATAATCAGATGCCAGAGACTGAGCAACTGGCTCAGCGGCAGACCCAATGCCAGAAAATATAGTCACTCAAACTCCTTCCCCAGGCTTTTCCATTTGCGTTAACATCTCCAGTGTCTTGTCACCAAGAAAATGGCTCAGTTTTCCTCTTGCCAACAGAAACAGGTGAAAGAGTTCCATTTCTCCTCACCTGCACTGATTTGTGAGGAGAGTTTACAGACTTTTTATTCCAGCCTCCTCCATTTACAGTGAGCTTTTCATTCAATCCCTGAAGTGCAGAATTTCCGTTTCCAGACTTAAACTTGCTAATTTGAACATTTCGATGAGAATCACCTGTATTCTTCTTGGAGCCAACAGTAAATTATGTAGTTTTAAGTTGCTCGGTGGTAACTGTGATGGTGTTTTCTATCCCAGGGATAGTTGAATCCACTGAGCCAGAATCAGACAGCACATTATCAAATTTACACTGCTGTGCTTTCTCTCTGTAACTAATTTTAGTCTCCTAGGCTATTTCATCAACTTCCTTTCCATCATGGCATGAACTGCTTTGCACTGCTTTAGCATCTGACTTTGATTTCTTCTCAGTTTTCTTTGACATTTCATTTTTCTTATCTGTCTCTAATGATTGTCTTGCTGTTTCACTTCCAGGAGTTAGGGACAAGGTTATCCTCAGCCACTTCAACAGTCCATCCATTTGGTTTGGGCTTCTCGGGAAATTTCTTCTGTTCTTCTTCTGCTCATTGTTTCTGAGATTCTTCAGCAGGGCTAGGTCATAAGGGATCTGAGCCGGGAGACCACGGCCTCTGATTCTTGCCCTGTGGCTCCTCCTTTTCTTGCACGCAGGCACAAGCCATGGCCCAACTGGAGCCCCAGAGTCCTAGCAGTAGCAAAGTCAGGGAGCCCGTGCCCACTAGGGGCGACCAGGCCGGTGACTGCTTCTGCCCCAGCCCCAGGTCCAGGCCCAGCTAGGTGCGCAGAAAGCCTAGGCCTTCGAGAGTATTTCCTGCAGTTGGGCAGAGCCTTTCTCGGCCTGCTGAGCCAGCCCGTCCTTCCAGCTCGTTACAGCCATCTTACCTCCAGTCAGAGAGACTGGCAGGCAGACACTAGGGCGTAGAGGCACGGTGGACGGTCAAGGGAAGCAAGGTATGACCAGGCCAGACAGCTTTAGACAGAGCACGTCGCAGCCACCCCACGCGCCGCTGCCACCACGGGTAGGGGAGAGGGAGTTCCCAGGTCCCTCCAGGAAGAGGAGGGGCAGTGGGAAAGCAGTATTTTTTTAAACAAAGCCAAGACCCATCCACGTTTGGAAATGTTACTAAGCAAATAGACTCAATGCATTGCTATCAAAAGCAAAAACTAGGAACAAATGTGAATCATAACTAAATGCTGACTTTCCCCCATTTTTCCCAGTTTTTGCCATGGAGGTTGACCAGTGTATTAATGAAATAGTTTTCTCTTCCATTTCAGAGTGACAAGAAGCCTAGAGTGTTAGTATATTTAAAAACCAGCTTTTACTTCTAAGAATTCTCCCAGCAAACACACAATGCAATTTTTTCCCCTTAATCCTTGGTAACTTAAGAAAATTACTTAACTTCTTAGCCCAGCCATCCTTATTGATAAGTCCCCAAAATGTGTGCTAAATGAAATCACCTGGGATGTCTTTGTGACTAGATTAGATTCGGAGTCCACACCTTTAAAATTCTGATTTAATGATTATGAGAGAAATCTGGGAATCTTTATTTTCAATGAGTGCCTCTAGATATTTATATTGCTATCAGCCCACAGATTAGTCTTGGAGACTTCTTCCAGTGGACAGGTGGAGCATATGTATGTCCACTTGAATGGTCTGATAATGAACTATTTACCCCAATCTGCATATGTGGATGAATGCAAAAAGTGCACTGCCTGCCCATCCCCCAAAACCTGTAACAATATAATTAGAAGCTACTTTTGCTCTGGATTTTCTCCAAGGAATGAAACACCACATTTTATACATCAAGAAGTAGAATGCAGGGGTGAAGAAATACACTAAGGGAAAGAGACACAAGGTATTACATAGTGCTTGACTCCATCGATAAAAATTATAAATACAAATGAACTAGAGAGACAGATACAGAATAGCAGCTGTATATCACAGGGGAAGCATACAGAGATTGAGAAGTGATGAGATTTTGTTAGTATGGTTTTTTTTTTCACTATTAATATTGGAATAATGAAAATGCTTCAATAGCAATTGAATTGATGAATGCACAACTATGTGATTATACCAAACACCACTGATATTCACTTTGGAAGGATTGTATGCTTTATTAATATATGTAAATAAAATTGATTTGTTAAAAAATAAAGAAGTAGAATGCAAGGTTGAGTATTGATAAAGCCTAGTGTTTTTAGGACAACAGGAAGACATCTATAGTCAACAGAGTTTAGGCTTGTTAACTTGTTGGAGCAAACAAGAGCATTCTCCATGAGGAAGCATCAGATGTTTCCATAAGAGGAAGCTAGAGTGGGCTTATTATAGGGTTTAGCATTATGATGGGTGACATTGAGGAGGGCTTAAGAAAGCAATGCTTTATTTCCATAATGGCTTGTGTCAAGAAATAGGGGCAATTTGATAAATGAGAATCTTTTGACTTTTAGCTAGGAGATGGGAGGAGTGAAGTGGGGTTAATCTTGTCTTCATAAAGAAGCAGGACGGTCCATATTAGCTAAGACAGGGGAGTGTTTGGGAATTTGTTAGAAATACAAATTCTGAAGCCTCAACTCAGACCTCTTGAATCAAAACTTTCCTAGTTAGGCCATCAATCTTTGTACATGCCCTCTAGGAAATGCTGATATACTCAGAGATTGAGAATTTCTGTCTTAGGCCAAACCACTCCAATTTTCTGAAAAAATGGGGCACAGTGAATTACCCCAACATTGTATTAAGAATTGTCTTGCCCACTAGTTCTGTTGATAAGTTGCAGTCTTCATGATATATAAAAAAGAGACTATGACTTGTATAGGGAATATTCTTCAGCAATGATGCAAGGTCTTGTTGAGAAATGATTAAACATTCTCCAGACAACCACTTTTGTTAATGATACTTTTTCTCCTTGTGTCTCCACTTTTTTGGGTTTTTTTTTTTTTTTGATAAAACTTGATCCTATATCATTTTGAGATACTTGATGCAACAGGAATTTGATGTGGAAAGTTGGGAGAATTTTTTTCATCCCTTTCAGTCAAATAGCTTCAAAAACTTGAAGAACAACTCTATCTAACCTCTCTTATTTTTCATTCTTAGAAATCAGTCCAAATTATTCTCAACTTGGCAAGGATAAATGTTCAAGAGGCTGTGAAGTCCAGGTAAGTTTCACACCATTATAACCTTGCAGAATGTGCATGAAAAAGGACAGTAATAAAATATATATAAATCACTTGTAATTTATGTTTGACTGTTTGGAGTTGTGAAGTAGATATTACTTATTTTCCCAAAAGCACACTCAAAATGTAACAAATGTACCAAATTAATGAAAGATGTTGTTAATGGGAAAAATTGTTGGAGGAGGAACATGTGGTGTATATGGGAACCCCCTATATGTTTTATGTATTATTTATGTAATCTAAAGCTTCTTTAAAAATAAAATAAAATTTTAATGAGTTCCCAATTATTGACTGTTGAATTATTCACCATATAATTACTAATTTAAAATTCCTCTTTTAAAATGAAAGATAACTGAAACTGGGTGAGGGGTTTAGGGAACACTGTACTATCTTTACAAATTTTTGGTAAATCTGATTCCAAAATAAATTTATTGCAAAGATTTTAAAAGAAAAATAAGAAACACCATCATTTTTATGCCTCTAAGTTTATGGGGCAACAAGAGAATGTATTTGCCCCATCACACCCTCTGGAGTTGTGTAACCTCATTTAAATAAGAATAAAATCCCTATAACTTCTGGCCTTTTCATTTCATATACTTGCTTAATTCCATACAGAAACAAACCAGCTTAATTAATGGGGTTTTATATGCATTTGATAACTCATAGAACAAATACCCTATCATTATTTTTTTCAATTATTTGTAATTTTTATTTATTTTCTATTTTTAAAGAAGCTTTAGATTATATAAATGTTACATTAAATATATAAGAGATTCCCATAACATTGTTCCCTCCCCCTCCCACACTTGTGGAGAGAAAAGAATGCTTATTCACTCTTGGTGGGAATGTTGAATGGTACAGCCACTGTGGAGGACTGTCTGGCTCTTCCCAAAGAAGTTGAATATAGATTTACCATGTGTGCCGGCAATACCATCACTATGTATATACCCAGAAGAACTGACAGAAAAGACATGAACAGACATCTACACACTGATGTTCACAGCAGCATTATTCATGATTTCATAAAGTTGGAAACAGTCCAGGTGCCCATTGACTGATAAATGTATAAACAAATTATGGTGCATACAGACGAAGGAATTATATGTGGTGGTAAGAAGAAATGAGGTCATGAAGCATGACAACATGGATTAGTCTGTAGGACATTACATTGAGTGAAGCAAGCCAGACAAAAAAGGACAAATACAGTATGATTGCACTATTATGAACTAAATGTATTATGTAAAATCATGGAGTTAATAATTAGAATATAGGTCAGCAGAAAATAGGAGGGTAGAGGATGGAAGCTAAGGGTTAATCTGTGCAGAACTGGTAAAAATGTTGTTTGTAAATCATTGGAAATGAATAGAAATGGTTAAAGCATCATGGTGTTTATAAGTAGCAGAGCTATTGTATGGGTATGGCAGTGGTTGAATGGGAAAGCCTTATGTCCTGTACGTTACTAGAAGAAAAGCTAAAATCTATAACATAAGACTGTAAAAGATAGGAAACCTCAAGTAAAACATGAATATGGGTGATATTGCATATAAAGACTATTTATACAAAATATAAATACAAATATACTAGAGAGAAGGAAAAACAATAGCGGCTATGTACAGCAGAGGAAGCATAGATAGATTGAGATGTGTTGAGTTTTGTTTGTTGATTTTTGCTTATTAATATTAATATTGAAATAATCTTCCTTAAGAATGGTTGAAGGGATAAAAGCACAAATATGTGATTACACCAAATATCATTGATTGTACACTTTGGATGGATTTATGCTTTATTTCTATGTATCAATAAAATTGATTTGTTAAAAAAATAAAATAAATATAAGAGATTCCCATATAACCCACCACCTCCTCCTTCCCCACTTTTCCAATTAACAACAACTTTCATTAGTGTGGTACAGTTGTTACAACTGATGAACATATATTGAAGCATTGCTACCAAGCATGTTCTATAATTTACATTATGGTTTACACTTTGTGTCACAAAATTTTATATGTTTTTCAAAAGTATATTGGCCTTTATCCATGATTGCAATGTCATACAGAACATGTCCCAAAAATGCCCCTTGTTTCAACTATTCTTCCCTCTCCCTCCCCTCAGAATCTTTGGTGACCACTGCCTTTATATCAATATTAAAGGTTCTTCCATTACTAGAATAATAGTAAGTCTACTTTAGTCCACAGTTGCATTCCCTCTTACATTTGTTCATTCCTCAATCTTGAGGATTTTGAAATAGTGATGCCCACTCTGCTTCAGACTGAGAGGGAGCTTAGATTCCATGGGTCAGATAGATGGAACTGTCTTGCTTGCTGTTGTAGATACTCTGTCTTTTTTGGGTGGATATTGTCCATGATCATGCTTTTGTTAGTTGTCCTGGGTGAGTCTGATGAACTGGAGTATTGGCTGCAACTCTGCTGGGGTTCAGGACTCAAACAGCATATGAACAGACAGAAGGTTTAATACTATGGGACACATATTTAATGAATGTAGTGCCAATTATAGGTTCAAATAAAAGGGGCATAAGAGCCATGTGTAGGAAAACTCTAAATGAGTCAAATTCCGATATATTGGGGGAATAGGTTATCTTATATTCCAAGGTAAGGCCCCATGATAGTGTTCTGAGTACCTGGGGTTGTCTGCCCTGCCTAAAGTATCTAGATGTCTCTAGAGGCCTCAGGAACACCCCTGTTTAAGGTGCTGTTTACTGTGGCAGTCAGTAATACCCTCCTGAGATGTGCATAAGTGTAACCTCTTGAATGACTTCCTGGGTCACTTTTTAATATCTTAGCCATAGAAACTCTTTTGTATTTAATATTTCCCACATTTTGTCAAGGTCTTTTTCCAAATGCATTGCTACTTGTTGCTTGGGAATAATCCGTCGATGCCAGGGAGGCTCATACTCAGGAGACATGTTGCACACCCAAGGGAAAGTGGTGAGTTTATTTGTGAGTTTAACTTACAGTCCACATATAAATGACTTTTGATATAAGTTTTTTTTTTTAACTGATTGAGGTTTATCACATATACATAAACATACATAAGCAATAAATGTGTAGAAATAGTTGTGAACTTACAAAACAAACATATATAACATCATACACAGACATCATCCTTCACCCTACCAACAATACTTTGCATTGTTGTGAAACTTTTTAAACTAATAATTAAAGAGCATCCTCAAAATATTACTTCCAACCAAAGTATCTTACATTTGGTGTATTTTTCCCCCACCCACCCTATTATTATTATTTTTATTTCATTTCTAAATGAACATATATAAACTATAAGTGTATAGTAAAAGTTGTGAACTTAGAAAGCAGACATGCATAACATGATGCAGGGGTCCCATACATCAACCTACTACCAACAACTTGCATTGCTGTGAGACATTTGTTACAAATGATGAAAGAATATTGTAAAAATTTTACTACTAACAATAGTCCTTATCTTACATTTGGTGTATTTTCCCCCAACCCACTCTATTATTTTTTTTTAATATATTTTTATGACAGAAGTTTAAATTAAGAAAACAATCATGCACATGTGCAGGATTCCCATGCAATACCCCTCTATCAACACACTGCACTGTGGTGGAACATTTGTTACAGATTATGTGATAATATCATCGGACTATTACCAGGTCCATTGTATACATTTGGCATGCTTTTTCCATAATCCCCCATTATCAACAGAGTACATCTTTGGCTTAGATGCATGAATATTACATTATAATTTTCTTAACCACAGTCCACAGTTCACTCCAGTTGTATTTTTCCCATGCTTCACCACATTCTCACCAACTGCAATAGTGATGTACATCTTCTCCAGCTCACAAAGGACACACTTGCATCTGTACCATCAACCACAATTCTCATCCACCTCTGGATTTACTGTATTTTTCAGTACCTAGATTATTCTCTAGCTTTCTTTTAGTTGGCATTTACAACCCTCTTTTCAGCCACATTCTGATTTATAAACCAGCTGTTACTCACTATAATGTTTTACCATTAACCCTATACATTTCCACACTTTTACAATAAAGTTAATTGAAACTTCTACATACATTACACATCAGTAGTCCATCTCAGTCCTCCTCTTATCACCTTTAAGAATCCACCACCTACCACCAGATATTTTCCTACACTTTCTTCTAGAAGCTTTGTTGTTCTTGCTTTTATGGTTAGGTTTTTGATCCATTTTGAGTTAATTTTCATATAAGGTGTGAGATATGGGCCCACTTTCCTTCTTTTGGCTACGGATATCCAGTATTCTCAGCACCATTTGATGAATGGACTGTTCTGTCTGAGCTGGGTGGGTTTCACAGGCTTGTCAAATATCACTTGCCCATAGATATGAGGGTCTGTTTCTTAATCATCAATTTGGTTCCATTGGTCTATGTGTCTGTCTTTATGCCAGTACCATGCTGTTTTTACCACTGTAGAGAGGTAATATGATTTAAAGTCTGGAAATGAGAGTCTTCCAACTTCATTTTTCTTTTTAAGATATTTTTGGTTATTCGGAACTCCTTACCCTTCCAAATAAATTAGATAATCATGTTTTCCATTAATTTAAAAATTGCTGGTGGAATTTTTATTAGGATTGCATTGAATCTGTATATCAATTTGGGTAGAATTAATATCTTAATGATATTTAGTCTTCCAATCCATGACCATGGATTGTTCTTCCAATTATTTACATCTTTTTAAATTTATTTTACAATGATATATAGATTTCTGAATACAAGTTCTTTACATCATTGCTTAAGTTTATTCCTAAATATTTGTTTCTTTCAGTCCTTATTGTAAATGGAATTTTTTTCCTGACTTCCTCCTCAGATTGCACATTACTAGTATCTTTTAATGTCTGTTTCATTTAATGTAAATATAGGTACTCTGTCTTTTTTTTTTTTTGGTTACTGAATGAATGGAATATCTTTTTCCAGCCTTTCACTTTCAATTTATTGGTATTCTTGAGTCTAAGGTGAATCTCTTGCAGACAGCATATAGGTAGCTAATATTTTATTATACATTTTGCCTGTCTGTGTCTTTTGATTGGGGAGTTTAATCCATTAACATTCAATGTTATTATTGTAAAGGCAGTTCTTATTTCACCCATTTTGTCCTTTGAGTTTTAGCTGTCATAGTTTATTTTTACCCCTCTTTGGAGACTTTTAGTTACTTTTACTGATATAATCTCCATTTCTAGACTCTCTTCCAAGCCTATCTTTCCTGTCTTTTATTTTCAGACTGTAGCAAACCTTTATTATTTCCTATACAGCAGGTCTCTTGGTTGCAAACTCTCAGTTTCTGTTTATCTGTGAATATTCTAAACTCATCCTTGTTTTTGAAAGGCAATCTTGCTGTAAATAAGATTCTTGGCTTGAAATTTTTCTCTTTCAGTATCTTAAATATATCGTACCACTGTAATCTTGCCTCCATGGTTTCTGATGAGAAATCGTCACTTAATCTTATTGGGTATCCCTTATATGTTATGCATTGCTTTTCTCTTGCTGCTCTTAGAATGATCTCTTTGTCTTTAGCTTTTGACATTCTGATTAGTATGTGTCTCAGAGTTGTTCTATATGGGTTTATTCAGATGGGAGTAGGTTGTGCTTCTTGGACATGGATATCCATGTCCTTCAGTAGGGTTGGGAAATTTTCTACCATTATTTCTGCAAATATTCCTTGTGCTCCTTTTCCCTTCTTTTCTCCTTCTGGGACACCCATAACATATATGTTTCCTGGAAGCAGATGTGGCTCAATTGACAGGGCTCCTGTTTACCATATGGGAGGCCACGGGTTCGATTCCCGGGGCCTGCTGATGAAGGCAAGCAAGCACGTGCGGCTCAGTGAGCTGATGCAGCAGGACGACCCAACAAAGGGAGACAAGCAGACACAGAAAAACGCACAGTAAATGGACACAGCAAGCACGAGCAGCAAGGGGAGATAAATAAATAAATAAAATCTTTAAAAATAAAAACAAAACACATATGTTTGCATGGCTTTTGCTGTTGTTCCCTGAGATTTTGTTCGTCTTTCCATTTTTTTCTTTATCAGTTCTTTTGTATGTTTGCTTTCACAGGCCATTTCAAGCTCACCAATCCTTTCTTCTGCCTCCTCAAATCTGCTATTATATGATTTCAGTGTATTTTTTATTTCATTTATTGCATCTTTCATTCACATAAGATCTGCTATTTTTCTATTAATGCTTTCAAATTATTCTTTGTGCTTGTGCAGTGTCTTCTTAATATTCTTACCCTCTTTAGCCATCTCATTGAATTTATTAAGGAGATTTGTTTGAACATCTATGGTTAGCTGTCTCACCTCCTTTATGTCATCTGGAGGCTAATTTTTTTCCCTTACCTGGGCCATATCTTCCAATTTCTTGGTGTGGATTGTAATTTTTCATTGACATCTTGCATTCCGGCTTACTAGAGTGTTTATTCTGGGTGCAGTTTCTCTCTTTTGTTTAGGGCTTTCTTTCTCCCTTGCTGGTTGTGTAGTCAGAGCTAAGGATGTAGTTGGTGCTGTAAGCTGTGGAGGCTCAAGCTGCCCACATTGCCCAAGGGACAGATGAAGCTTCCCCCAACCTTCTCCTTTGCCAGGGTTTGGGACCGAGCCACACCTGTGTGTAATAATCCAAGTAGTACAGGCCTAGACTGTGGTTGCCCAGAGAGACTGATGAAGCTTCAACACCCCTTTCTCCCCTGCTGGGACAGGGATGAAGTTGCAGGTCTGGGCAGCAATCTATGCCATGCGTGTCCAAAATGACTGTAGTTAACCCAGTAGACTTTCAACTATTCTGTCTATGTCAGGTGAATTTACTTGCAGTTACCCAGAAAGGCTGGTGCATGGCCCTCCACCCTCCTCCCAGCTAGAGATGGGGCTGAAGCCTAGGCTTGGGCTGCAGTCCAATCTGGGTGAAAGAAGTCAGCCCCTGCTGTCACTGTGATTTTCAATCAGCCCAGCTTCCCCTAATGCTAGACGTGGAGTCAAAGTCACTGCCACCAGCCTCTTTCTGACCTGAACACGTTCAAATTTTAGCTGTTGTTAGGTTATACTTTAGCCAGCCGAATTTACTAATCAGTAGCAGAAATCCTCTCTCCCTCCCGTTTTTGGGAAAGGTAGCTTCTAGCTCCAACCACAGAACAGCTCCCTAGGCGGCTTTTGCTGCCAGAGCAGGATGATCACCAGTTTCTGTGGCATGGCCTGTATTTTCCCAGAGAGGCTGGCATAGGGCTGGAGGTGGGTCTGGGGGCTGAGAGTAGGGCTGCAATCTGAACTGGATGGAAAGATCGGGTGCCTACCAGCATTGTCATTTTCATTCCATCCCACTCCCCCTTATGTTGTGGGCAGAGTTTAAATGGTGGCTACCTGCCTCTTTCTGACTTGGACAGGTACAAACTTTAGCTGGTCTTAGGATTGTACTTTAGCTCACGACATTTACTAATCAATGACTGAAGTTGGTGCCCCACTGTCTCTTCCTCCCCAATTTTTGGCATGTGGAGCATCCAATTACAGCAGCAGAATAGCTCTTGAGGTGGCTTGTGCCACCAGTGGAGGATGGGCACCAGCCTCTGTGGCATGGAGTGCTCTACTTATGAATCTTCTCTGCAGATGGGCAGTCTCCTCTTCCATTCTTTCAAAGATGCTGCACAAGATGCTTTTCTGGTCTCCTGGAGCCTCCAAACTGGTGTTCTAGGTAGCTCTGGGTGATTATTAATTGTCCTGTAGAAAGAGCTGACTCTAGGAGCTCCTTACTCTGCTGCCATCTTGCTGGTTGTTTTGATTTAAGTTTTTTAAGACTAAATTTTCCTTTTCTCTGGACCTCAGTTTGGGACACCTTGCATTAATGCTAAACATTTGAAAGCCTCAGTAAATCACTTAAATATTCAATTCAGATGTTAAATTTGTTACTGTTGAGATTTTTTAATATGATTTCTTCTGAGAAGAATTATTAGAAAACATTAAAATCTCTCTATAAATGCACAGTTATCTTTTAAGTCAGTGTTTCAATCAAGTGAAACAAGACTTTCAAGATGTTTTAATCTCAGATTAAATAGACATATTACCCTGAACCCAAGACCTTTGTAATCTGAAGAAAATTATTAAAACTACTTATTTTATGTTTTTCCTTTGCTGAATTCCACAAACTATTTGAATAATATAAGATTGATTTACTCTAATTTAATTCTCCTTTTGCTATTTGTGGAAATGGAAATGCTACACATTCTTTAAAGTTTTGAAATGTTTTCCAATTGTTGAATACTTTTTCAAGCTCAGTTGTTCTCAAACTTTGCCAGGCATGAGAGTCACATGATGAGCTTTAAGAATTACAGGTTGCTTGGTCAAAATTGAAATGGAATCACATAGGTTGGAAACAGTGGGGATCCATGTTTTAGAAAATTTTCCTGATTTTAATATAAAGGTTTGGTTGAGGAACACTAGAAATGGCTCCCAGTGTTCCATCCAAATATCGTGGATTGCATGCTAATACCTTGGAAAATCCCAATTCAAATTTGGATTCTTGCATGCAGTAAGTCTCAAAATTGTTGGGAGGGTTGGAGAGAGCTTCATGGTTAAAAAGACATAGTACATTTTTAGAAACTCTACTGAGGACATTGTATGTATCTCTCTCCTTTTATCCAGCCCTTAAAAATTACAGAATCTAGAAACTCACAAATTTGTATGGATTTTGCATAATTCAGTTGCCAATAAGTCTCTTTTCCTATTTTTTTTTCTTGAAACCACTGATGCTTTACTGCATTGTTTTGCCATGTTGATTAATTATATTTCTTTTACTACATTTTGAATATAGTTCTGGTTCTACATATATTCTAAGAATATAATAGCAATGAGAAGGAAAGAAAATGGGAAGAAACACAAAAAGAAGTAAAAAGGGTAGAAAGGTTAGAATGTAGGTCAAATCCAGGAAGGGAGAGCAGCATTCATCAATGATTTTTGAAGAAATGGTCAGATAACAGAGGGCCAGATTTTCTTCTTTCTAGATTAGAATGGTTGCAATGAACTCCCAAATATTCCATTACAATGTTCCTGTTTATATCTAGTTTTAGGAAGAACAACTCCAAGGAAGAGATTTTTTTTAGTATCTAATGATTTGGAGAATATTCTTGGGAATAGAATGTGCAGTTTGGGGCATTTCTTTCCTTTCTTTAGTGACATTATCTATATTTTGTGGCAGAGAATAGCTAATTCTTTTGATCTCCTCACCAACATTAGTGGCCATAGAACCATAAGAGACAAAATAGAAATGGCTTTATTTGGTTCCTATCTTCAGAGTGTTCAATTTGCAGCACACAGGGTGGCTTTCAAGCAATACACAGTGAGGAAATTGTGGGTTGAGGGGTGGTTTATGGGTAAGTTCACTCTTCAACCCAACACACTTACTTTGAATTGTTTTAAGATGGTTTTTTTCTGCAAAATATTTATGGACCACAATTAAAATTAGAATATTTTATAAACTTAGATATGTCTCTATGAAATTTGATACATCTAGGTATTTCAATAAGTGAGATAATATATTATATGTCTTTTGTGTCTAGCTTATTTCACTCAACATAATGTCTTCATGGTTCAGGCACTGGGGATGTGGAGAAAAGAGATTTATTGCTTAATGGGGCCGAGTTTTGTTTTTTTTAAAATGTAATCAATACTACTGAACTTGAGAGGGATTAAAATGGGAAATTTTGTGTTGTATATTTATGTGTTACTACAATATTTTTTTAAAGTGCAAAAGTATTTTTAAAAAATCTAAAAATGATCCTTTTACAACCTGCTCATTCCAAGAGGCATGAAAGATGCAAAAAATGTTATTGAATATGTCCTAGAATAATATCTTAGATAATTGATTTGTGTCTTGGAGTAATGAAATGTTGGTGGGAAGGGATGTGATTGGTCACTCTCAGTCTAACCATTTACCTGACAATCATCCTGGCAATTTTCCAAGTTATTGTTTCAATGTTGCTTATTCTGCAACTTTGAAACCACCAATTAAGATGACCAATACTGGCTTGCCTGGGATGTGGGCATGTGTGAGCTAAAATTGGGATCAACTCATAGAAACTGGGATGAGATGTTCACTCTTTTATCAAGCAGTGAATCACTGTTGAGTGCATATTTTGTTAACTGCAAGTTGCTAGGGAGGTCACCCTAAGTTTCTATCCTAGGGGACTTACACTTTATTTCAGGTATTTTTCACACTGCTACCAAATTGACATTTGGGGTGAGATTTTTGTTGTTGTTGTGGGGGCCTGTCCTATTCATTTTAGGATGGCTTGGTGTATACCCACCAGTGCCAGTAGCTATGCCCTCTTTCCAAGTTGTGACGACCAGAAATGTCTGCAGGCATTACTAATTCATTAAGGGGAGATTGAGATCCACTGATTTAGAGAAATTAGATGGAAGTACATGGACCACATAAAGAAAACATTTTAATAATGGTAAATTGACTGGACTATCCAGTAGACAGAAAGTTTACTTTAAGGTAGGATTGCTAAAGAATACTTTCACTGAAGAGGTTAGCCTTAATGGAATTAGAGAGCAAGAGGATAAGGGAATGATGCAAAATGGTAAGTTAGTACAACATTCAGTGATTAATGGATGAGCAGATGCATCTATACATAATGAAACAAATATAATTAAATGTTAATTTTTTAATTTTTGTGGTGGTTATTTGGGTGTTCACCTGGAAACCTGTTCAACTTTTCTGTATGTTTGAAATTTTTCATAATAAAATTCAGGAAATATATTAAATTTAAAAATAAGGGAAATAGACACATCAAAGCCAAGTGAGAACCTCTACGCACAAAGAGTCTATAATTTAATTACATAAAAGGGTAAAAGAGGTATACAAATAATAACTAAACTCTTTGATTGCAATATAAATGCATTTTGGGACAAGTGTTGCACCACTGTACCTTATTATCAAGGTTTGATCCATAGTTCTAATGCTTTGACCCACCTTGTATGATGACCTATGATGTTGTGATTCGATCCTCTCAACAGTCCTGTAAAATGAACAATGGAGGTCCTATATTTTATAAATGAGGAAATGGACCCCAAAATGGCTGAGATTTACATAATATGTGACATATACATGAAGTTGACAAAGTTAGAACTTCAATTCATACCTTCCTGATCTGAGTCCAGTGTTTTTTTCACTCCCTGTAAGTCAACTGCTGTTGTGGACTGCTCCAGGGAAAAGAAGGGCATGGTCTCAGGTGATTTGTGCTGCAGTCATCTGGCATTGGTCCTGTGGATGTGTCATATACCTGGCTGCTGGCTGCTTCTCTTATTCCTCCTGTGGGAACCTTCTGGACACAGTCTTGACACCCCAAGACCACTTCTCCAGGTGACTCCTTAAGACCCTCCCCTCAGCCTCTAGGCTTGGCAGGTTCCTGTCACCCATCTCTTCATTGGAAATCCCTTCAACAAGACTCCAGTATAGGTCCCCTTTTTAGATCCATATCTCATTCCCTAATAACATACATCATTGTGGCTTAAGGCTACTGCAATCCTTTTTCTGCTATTAGGTAAGAACAACTTCTGCATCAATCTCTTTCCTTCAGACTTTTTTGGTGACAATAACACACCAGGATTTATATTCTCCAGTCTCCTGGGAAAAGATGCAAGCTCTCTGAGTTATCCTCTTGAAACATTTCTCAGTTGACTTGTATTTTAGTTTGATAAAGCTTCTGAAGTCAAAATACCAAAATGGTTTGGCTTTTGCTATGGAGATTTATTATCTTAAACCTTTCAGTTCTGAAGCCATGAAAATGTCCAAATCTCCCCAAAGACTGGCTGCCAACAATTCCGGGCACCTGTGACACATGGAAAGGCACATGGCAGTGTCTCCTGATCTCTTCATTCTCTTCCAAGTTTCATTGCTTTCAGTGTTTGGCTTCTATCTTTAGACTTCAATGGCTTTCTTTCTCTTTGAAATTCATTCTCTTGTAAAGAACTGTAAAAGGATTAAGACCCATCCTGGGCCAAGTCTTACTGAAGTGACCTAATCAAAATATCATATCCACAATAGGTTTACACTCACAGGGATGGATTAAATTTAAGAACATGATTTTTCTGGAGTCCATATAGTTCCAAACCGTCATACCTTGACAAAAGGGAAAGTTCTTTCATTTACACTGACAACTATTTCCCAAGGAAGCCAAATGCTATTGGAAACTTTTATTCACTATCATGACCCATGTCCAGTCTCAGTCTCTGTACTTAACTTTAGTGTGTGAGAAAGCACAAGTCCTCCTGTGTTCTGTTTGGCCTGTAGGGTCTCAGTCAATACTGAGACTGGAAGAGACCCACTTCAATTTCTGTTTCCCCAGCAATATGTAAAGCTCTATATTTAAATGAAATAATAGATATATGGATGGATGGTAATTGGATATATGGAAGAGATTAAAAAAACTTTCATATATTTCCACTGCAGCTGTATATGTTGCTTTAAGACTTAGTGATACAGAAGGATATATTTCTTTAGTGTGTTAAAGATGAAAATGTGCTGGGCATTCTTTGTTATTGCCAGCATCTCTTTGTAATTCATATGAAGTGGCTTAAAATGTCTTTGTCACCAAAAGTGGGTAAAATAGGTGATTGAAAGAGAAGTCCTTACAATTATTTCCTGAACTCTTTAAAGAAATGATGAGCAAATCTTTTAAATACTAGTCCTTTTTTAAAAAAATAAACATACAGAACATCATAAAATCCTTGTGATGATTAGATTTTATGTTTCTGCAATGATGAGTTTTGGAACTTGGATTGGGAGTGTGTTGAATCTATAAGTTCCTTTGTGTATGATTGACATCTAAATAATTTTTAGTCTCACAATCCATGAACTGCCATTTATTTAAGTTATTTTTTAAAATTTCTTTTAGCAATGTTTTGTAGTTTCCTGTGTATAGGCACTTTACATCCTTGGTTAGATTTTTCCTAGATATTTGATTCTTTTAATTTCTGTTGTGAATAGATTTTTTTCCTGATTTCTTCTTCTGATTGTTCATTGCTTGTGAATAGAAACTTGACTATTTTTTTGATGTTGATCTTGTACCCCACAACTTTTCTGAATTCATTTCTTAGACTTTCGAGCTTTCTTGGGGATTTTTCAGGCTTTTCTTTATATAGGATTATATCACCTGCAAATAGGGATTTTTATTTCTTCCTTTCCAGTTTAGATGACATTTATTTCTTTTCTTGCCTAACTATTCCTGCTAAAACTTCCACTAATATAATGAATAACAGTCATGATATTAGGCATCATTTTCTTATTCCTGAATTTAGATGGAAAGCTTTCATTCTTTCATCATTAAATAGGATGTAAGCAATGTGCTTTTCATACATGCTTTTATCATGCTGAGGAAAATTCCTTCTATTCCTAGTGTTCTAAGTGTTTTTACTAGAAAGGATACTGTATTTTGTCAAATGTCTTTTTTACAATGATTGTGATGATTATGTGATTTTTTCCTTCATTTTGTTAATGTGTATTACATTAATAGATTTCCTTAAGTTGAACCAACCTTGCATATCAGGGATAAATCCCACTTCATCATGTTGTATAACTATTTTAATATGCTGTTGGATTTGGTCTGCTAGTATTTTGTTTAGGATTTTTGCATCTATAGTCATGAGATATTGCACTGTAGTTTTCTTTACTTGTGGTTTCTTTATCTGGCTTTGGAATGAGAGTGGCATTGACCTTGTAGAATGTGTTTCAGAGTGTTCCCTCTTCTTCAATTTTTTAGAAGATTTTGAGCAGAATTATAGTTAAATTTTCTTGTAATGTTTGGTAGGTGTCCCTTGTGAAGCCATCTGGTCCTGGGTTTTTCTTTGTTGGGAGGTTTGTGATTATTGATTCAATCTTTTTACTAGTAATAAAGATTAAGGAATAGTCTAGATCTATTCCTCCTTGTGTTAATGTAGGAAATGTGTGTGTTTCTAAGAATTTATGCATTTTGTCTAGGTTACCTAATTTATTGGCATACAGTTGTTTATAATACCCTCTTATAGTCCCTTTAATTAAAGTCAGATCAGAAGTAATGAATCCCTTTTCATTTCTTTTTTCATTATTTATATCCTCTCTCTCTCTTTTTCTTTGTCAATCTAGCTAAGGTTTTGTCAATTTTATTGATGTTTTCAAAGAACCAACTCTTGTTTTCTTGATTCTCTGCACTGTTTTTTTTTTCCCCCTATTTCTTTTATCTCTGCTCTAGTCTTTGTTATTTCCTTCCTTCTTCTCACTTTGGGTTTAATTTGCTCTTCTTTATTAATTCTTCTACTCTTGTGTTTAGGTCTTTGATTTGAAGTCTTTCTTCTTTTTTTAATATAAACATTTAGACCTAAAAATTTATCTCTCATGACTGCTTTTGCTGCATCCCATAAGTTTTGGGATGTTCTATTTTCACTTTCCTTTGCTTCAAGATATTGCTTAATTTCACTTCTGATTTCTTCTTAGTTTAATTTGTTTAATAGTATGCCCTATAATTTCCATGTATTTGTTCATTTTCCATTTCTTCCTTTATTATTTCTTTCTAGCTTCATTCTATTTTGATCAGAGAATATACATTGTATGATTTCAATATTCTGAATATATTTAGACTTGTTTTTTACCCAATATATGGTCTATCCTGAGAATTATCCTTGTGTACTTGAGAAGAATGTTTATCCTATTTTTGTTGGGTGCAGTGTTCTATATATGCTAGTTAGGTGTAGTTGGTTTAGTGTAACATTAAGTCCTTTAGCTCTTTATTGATCTTCTCAGTAGATGTCCTATCCATTATTGAGAGTGGCATGTTAAAGACTCCTACTATTAATATAGCATCATCAATTTTCACCTTCAAATCTGTCAGTGTTAGATTCATGTAATTTGGGGCTCTGTGGTTAGGTGCATATACATAATTATTACATATTCCTGTTGAATTAGCCCCTTAGTCAACAAATTATGACCATCTTTGTCCCTTGTAACTGTTTTTGACTTAAAGTCTATTTTATCCAATATTAATACATACAACCCATCTCTCTTTTCATTACTACTTGCACAATATATATTTTTTCCATTCTTTTACCCTCAAACTATTTCTATCTTTGACTTTATGGTGAGTCTCTTGTATGCTTTTTTATCCATTCTGACAATATCTGCCTTCTAACTGATAATCCATTTCCATTTAAAATCACTACTGATAATATAGGACTTTCTCCTATTATTTTGATATTGAGTCTTTATAACTCTTATACCTTTTTTGTTCCTCACTTCTGCTAAAGCTTACTTTTATATTTATTTGCTTTCTTGTGTTATATTATATTTAATTACTTCTCATTTTTATTTAGATATATATTTTTTAACAGTTTCCCTTCTGGTTACCATGGGATAAAAATTTAACATGCTAAATATATTAAAATGATAATTTTTAAAATTTTTACCTCATATCTTTGTATGTTGTATTTCCAAAACAATAGATTTATCATTACATTTTATGTATTTGCATGTTAGCACCTGTTAAGAGTAATAAGTCTAGTTATATATCAAACAATATAATACCATGATATTGGTATTTATAGTTACCATATGTTTCCTTTTACAACAGGCCTTTATTTCTCTATGCTGATTTGAATGTCCTTTCCTTTCACATTAATAGGTCTCTTTAACATTACTTACAGAAGAGGTTTAGTGTTGATGAACTCCTTCAGCTTCCGTTTATCTAATAAGGTCTTAATTTCACCCTCATTTATGAAAGTGATTCTCAGTAAATATAAAAATACCTTTTTTTTTTAAAAGATTTTATTTATTTATTCATTTATCCCCCCCTTGCTGCTTGTGCTCGCTTGGTCAGCTAACCACGCCTTGCGGGCGGGCTTGCCTTCACCAGGAGGCCCTGGGAACCAAACCCAGGGCCTCCCATATGGTAAACAGGAGCCCTACTGATTGAGCCACAGCCGCTTCCCTAAATATAAAATTCTTGACTGGCAGTTGTTTTCATTCAGCACTTTAAATATTTCAGAGAACTGCCTCCATGGTGCCTGATAAGAAATTAGCACTTTTATCTATTTGGGGTGCCCTTTTATGTAACACCTTGCTTTTCTCTTTCTGCTTTCTGAACACTCTCATTGTCCTTTACATTCAATACTGCAATCAATATATGATAGGGTGTTTTGTTTTTTGTTTTTGGTTTTTTCATTTTTATCCTGTTTGGTGTTCCCTGAACTACTTGGATGTACATATTCATATTTTTTTTGCTAGGTTTTGGAAGTTCTGTCTAATTATGTCTTTGGCTATTCATACTGCCCCTTTCTTTCTTCTCCTTCTGTGTCTCCCATAATGCATATAGTCATACTCTTGATAGTTTCTCATACCTGGCTTCAGCTATTTTCACTTTTAATATTTTTTTTTCTTTCTTTTCCTCAGCCTGACTCATTTCAAGTGTCTTGTCTTTAAGTTCACTGATTCTTTCTTCTGTCAGATCCAATCTGCTCTTGCAACACTCCTGGGCATTTTTCATTTCAATTATTGTGGTCATCAACCCTAGTCATTCTGTTTCTTTCCTTTATTAAAATTTTATCTCTTCACTTAGACTCTCATATTGTTCACTCATTATTTTCCTGATAACTTTTAGTTTTTCCTCTGTACTTTCCTCCATCTTGTCCAGAATTTTCAAGATAATTTCTTTAAAGGCTTTTTTCAGTATGTCTACATTCTCATTTCCTTTAGTGGTGTTGTGTGTATTTCCATGCTCTTTCTTTGAATGAGTTATCATTTCTTTATTTGTTTTGTACTATATTTACACACTGTGCATGTTAATATTTTAAATTGTTACCTCTTGGGTTTATTCCTTGGTTGCCTGTTTTTATGGTTTTTAACCAGCTAGACATGAAGCAGAGATGTACTTCAGTTTCAGTCCTCTTTCTGATGGGCCTGTCTGAGGCAAATGTAATTTTCAGGGTTCCCCCTGTCTTTCTGAATCTCTGTCTTGTCTTGAGCATTTGTGTTTTAGTTGTTTTGGTGTTTTCCTGTTTACAGGAGTTTGATTGTCCCCTCTGTTACTCAGGAGACAGATCTCCTTCTCCTAGGTATTTGAAGCTGCCATGCCTTTTTCCAGGACTGTCTTTCTCTTTAGCTTTTTGCATTCCTATCTTTGTCTCAAGCTGCTCTTGCCTGGAATGAAAATTATGGGATACAGCTCACCCTGAAAAGACCTTCTCATGTCAGGTTTTTTCCTAGCCAAAACTGGGCCAGGAACCATGAATATGGTGTGGACTGTCTTTAAGGTTCCCTGGAAATGGGATCAAGAATGGCACTAAGAGCTTTTCCAATGGCTCCCTAAAACTGAGCTTTCCTGGCCCGCCCAGCAAATGTAGCCCTTTCTCAAACTGTCCCCCATAACCTTGAGGAAGAACTACGTTGTTAAATCTCAGCCACCTCCAATCCTGTCTGGGAAGTATTGAAAAAATGATTGCTATTTCCTCTGTCTGGGGCTGGGGTAAAACAATGGCTACCACTGTCTCTGTTGTGGATTTGTTGAAATAATAGTTGTCTTTAGAGCTGGTCCCAAAGTGAACCTAATTTGCTAATCAAAAGACATGGTCAGTGATTAGTAATGACTACCATTTGACGCTTTTCATATCCTTTTCTTTCACCAGAGAGTTAACCAAGGCCTCGACTCCAAGGGGGTGTGCTGTAAGATGAGGGATGGGCTCCAGTAGCCACTGTGCAGCAAGAACAATTTACTGCATTTAACCATAGATTATCAGCCTCTTCATCCAGTTCTTCCCTGGATGGTGCATAGTGTTTCAAAACAGTTGATTCAAACAGATCCTTCCTGTTTACTGCTTGCTTTGGTGGAAGGACTGATTTCTGAAGAGCTTTACTCTATGATCTTCCCCAAGGAATCCCAACTTCTATTCTTATTTTAGTCCTGTAACTATATCTATCGTAAATGCTTGATATTGTCCCATAGCACTTGCATGTTATTTCCCATGCTTTTTTTTTTTTTTTCACATCTTTTCTGTTTGGGTAATTCTTATTGGCTTATCTTCAATATCATTAAATCTTTTGTCAACTGTATTGAGTATGGATAATCCTGTTGATGGAATTCTTTGTTTCCTATAATATGTGTCTGCACTTTTCAAAAGTTTTATTTCTAGCATTTCTTTGGACTCTAATAGAGTCCATCTTTATGATGAAATGTCTAATGTAGTCATAAATGTTTATGTCATCTCCACTCTATCTTTTAATCTAGTAATAGTCAATATTTTTAGAGAAAGACCACCAGGCAAACATGTTGTTGAACAGTTTGGTTTCATTTCTCATTGTAGAGAAGAAGTAAACATGCAATGTGGAATTATGTGCTTTCTATGTAAACTGGTTTTAGAAAGAACCCAGGCTTTAGGATTATATGATTTCCTCTTTGATTGGGTAACATGGGGGAATGTATAAGGACATGAAGATTTGTTATTTCATTGGATGCTTTCAGAATGCAGGAACAATTCTATAATTGGGTAACTCAATAACTTTTATCTGTTGTTAGGGAAAACTAAGGTAAGAATAAAGCTATAGTTTGTAAAGTAATAGCAGTTCTCCCTTTAGTAATAGAGGAAGAGGAAGATATTTTGTTTTTTGTAGATTTCACAGTGACCTTGACTGAAAGATTTCCATCCTGTGCATTGTCTTTCATGAGCACTTAGAAAAAAACAGCAGGGAATATATTAAGAATGAATGCAAATATTTTGATATTATGGCTTTGCAACTGACAATGTAAGCCACATATGGCTTTAGCAATCCTTTGTAATTTATTTGTATTCTTCCTATGTTCTGGTACAGTGGTCAGATCTTCTCCCACCCCCTGCAAATGTGAAACAGTACATTTGTCCCAACTCCTTTTAGAGGGGCCTGTTTCTCCTTGGTATTCAAGATTATTGGATGTTTCCAATCACATCTTTCTCATGGTTTTATGGAAAGTTTGATTTTGTAGATAATATGGCTTTTTAAAACTGTTACGTTTGAGGTAATATTTCTATTATTAAGTACAATCCTTATCTACCATCAAAATCACTATGTTATACAGTCCCTAGATGTTCCTCTAGCTGTCTTTTAATTAGCATTAATATCTATAGACTTATCCTTTCAGACATAATCACATTTGTAAATCAGCAGTTGGTTATACTCCTTATAATGTGCTACCATCAACTTCATCCATTACCACATATTTAAAATTGACCTTATTAAACATTCTACATACATTCATCATCAATTCCCCCATCTCAACTCACATTCTGTCTCCCACTAATCTATACTTACTAGTAAAACTCCATAAATTTATTTATACTTAGTTCATATCAGTGAGACCATATAATATTCCCCCTTTTGTGTCTGGCCTATTTCACACAACATAATGTCCTCAAGGTTCATGCATGTTGCCATGTGCTTCTCCAGTTCATTTCTTTTTATAGCTGAATAGTATTCCATCATATGCATATAAAACATTTTGTTTATCCATGCATCCAGTGACAGGCACGTAGTTAGTTTCCATCCTTTAGCAATTGTGAATAATGCCACTATGAACAATACTGTGCAAATATCTGTACAGGTCCTTGCTTTCTGTTCTCTGAATATATTACAAGTACTGAGATTGCTGGATCATATGGCAGTTCTATATTTAGCTTACTGAGGAATCACCAAATCATCTTCCACAGAGGCTGCACCAATTTACACTCCTACTAACAGGGTAAAAGTGTTCCTATTTCTCTATATCTGTAAAACATTTGCTGTATGCTATTTAAAAAAGAAAAAAAAATGATCACTCTGTATGGCGTGAAATATCTCATTGTAGTTTTGATCTGCAGTTCCTTAATAACTAGTGATGTTGAGCATCTTTTCATGTGATTTTTGGTCATTTGTATTTCCTCTGGAAAAATATTTATTCAAATCTTTTGCTCATTTTTAAATTGGGTTGCTTGTCTTTTTGTCATTGAGTTGTGTGATCTCCTTATATAAAATGGAAATCAAACCCTTGTCAACTTTGTGGTTTCTGAAGTGTAGTGTATGTTGCCCTTTCTGAATATTGATATCTATATCTTAATAAGGGTTGGAAAATGTTTCATCATTATTTCCACAATTATTCTTTCTACCCCTTTTCCATTCTATTCTTCTTCTGAAACACCTATAACATATATTTTTGTGTGTTTCATGCTATCATTCAAATTCCCTGATAGACTATTCAATTTTTTTCCCATTCTTTTCTCCTTCTTTTCTTCTGTCTTTTCAGGTTCAGATGTTCTGTCTTCCAATTCACTAATTCTTTCCTAAACCAATTCAAATCTGTACTTGTGTGTCTCTAATGTGTTTTTTTTTTTACAATTATTTTTATTAGAGGATTTGTGAACTTACAAAATAATCATAGATAATGTACAGAATTCCCATATATTACTCGTCTACAACTTCTTACATTGTTGTAGAACATTTGTTATAGAGTATGAAAAAAGGTGATCAGACCATTACCACTAACTATGGTCCATAGCTTACTCTTGGTATATTTTTCCATAAACCTGCTAATATTAATACTATGCATTATCATTGTACATTTGTTATAGTCTATGAGTGAATACTCTTATATTTGTAATGTTAACCACAGTCCATCTTCCACCACATGGTTCACTGTGTGATACAGTCCCAAGCCTTGTACATTCTATCCAAAGTGTACACTTGATGGCTATCATTTTCATCACAGAGTTTTCTTTCATAGCACCAGTAAACCAGCGAATGTTTTCCTTAGTCCAAAAGGAAAAATCTCATCCCCCCTGATTATTGACCCTTAGCATTGCTATAGTAAATTCTTTAAAGAATATTACAATATTGCTGTTAACTATAACCTCTAGTGTATTTCAATCTCATCCATTGTATCTTTCACTGCCATAAGCATTGTTAATTTTCTTTGCAAGCTTTTAAATTGTTCTTTATGCTCACATAGTGTTATATTAATATCCTTTATCTCTTTGGCCATATTTCCCTTCAACTCCTTAAATTGATTAAGATATGTGTGAACATCATTGATTACTTGTCTGAAATCCTGCCTCTTATCTAGATTCTTGGTTTGTTCTTTTGGCTGGGCCATATCATCCTGTTTCTTAGTATGACTTATTATTTTATTTTATATTAGGCATCTGATTGTGTTGGTGAGTTTACTCTGTTGATCAATTTCTCTCTATTGCCTAGTGGTTTTATTTCACAGGTCTTTGATTTTTGCTTCAATGTTTTCTAAAACTTTAATAATGCCCTGTTTACGTTATCAAAAGAGGGACAGAGAGCCACTAATGGAGTATAGACCATATCTACAGTGCCTTGGAAAGAAATGGGAGCAACATGCTTTGTCTTTCACTTTACTGGCTGACCAGCAGATGGCACTCTTCAGAAAAACCTTTCCTGAAGATGAATCCTTCAATTTCCACTGACTGGATCTTCTAAGTCAGTGATTCAAAACAGGGTTTTGATGGTCAAACCCAGTCCCTCCTGGATGATGTGTGCAGCACTCTCCTGATCTGCATGTCCCCAAAGCAGCTTCCTTGGAATACTTCTATGTCTCCCCTATTTTATAAGAGAGCTGTGCCCTGCTGAGTTCTTCCAATGCCATATTTCTGTAACTGTCCTGTATCATTCTTTTTTTTTTTTTTTATAACATGTCTGGTAAAATCTCATGTTTTATTCTTCTTTATGTACTTTATATTTTCCTCTGATTGCCTTCATAATTTTCTACTTCTTTTTGTTCTTAAGCAGTGAGACCAATGACTCTATGTGTTCTGATTGTTGGTTTATTTGCTATGTGTGTACATTTTTATTGGGGTCTTCTAACTCTGTAGACTGGTGGATGGATCCCATTCATTATTTTTTTAAATGTTGGTCCATTATCTCCTCTAATTTTTCTATTCTTATTGTACTACTCTGTATGTCTATATCATATTTGTTATTTTCCCACAGCACTTGGATATTATTCAAAACACTTTTTTTTCTTTAATGTATTTTCTGTTTGGTTAATTCCTATTGGCTTATCATAAATTTCACTAAATCTTTCATCAGATGTATTGAGCTTACTGATAATCTTGCTGATGGAATTCATTTTTTCTTACATTGTGTGTGTGTGCATTTTAAAAATTCTCATTTCTTTGGACACTTCCTAATAGATTTCATCCCTATGATGAAATTTCTCATGTAGTCGCACCTGTTTTTGTTTTCTCCATTAGATCATTTAACCTAGTAATTTTCAATGATATTTAGCCAAAGATCACCAAGAACAAATGTGGCTGAACAATTTGGTTTTATTTCTCATTGCAGAAAGGAAGTACACATAGTATGAGGAAATATGTGGTTTCTAAGTAAGAGAGCTTTAGAAAGAATGTGTTATAGGAATTAGGTTTTTGTTGGGTATCTAGGGAGAGGGTATATGTGAAAATGTTTTTGCTTGGATTGTCAGAAAGCTGGAGTGATTCTATGATTGGATACATCAATAAATTTTATCTGTTGTTAGGGAAGACTGAAGTAAGAATAAGGCTCTAGTTTGTTCAGTAATAGCAGTTTCTCATTCAGTAAAATAGGAGGTGGTGGATATTTGGTATTTTTTAGGGTGCACCATGACCTTGACTGAAGTACTTGCAGCCTGACCCCGACTTTCTAATGGATGCTTAGACAAGATCTGCCAAGAATATATTCAGAAATAGTTCACACTCTTTGGTTTTAGGATTTACTGCTTTTCACATCTAACACTCTAACCTATGCTTGGCTTTAACAATTATTTATAATTTATCTCTATTCTCCAGTGTGTTTGCATGGTATGCATATCATCTCCCACCCTCTGCAAAAGATGAAACAGCTCACTTGCCCTAACTCCTTTTTGAGGATCTTTTTTCTCCTTGTATTCTGATTTATTGGATCTTTCCAATCTCATCTTTCATGTGGGCTCATGGAAAGTTTAATTTTTTAGATAATCTGTTATTTTATATTTGTTAGTGTTTTAGTGGTTTGAAGTTGTATATATCCCAGAAAAACATGCTCTCAACTTGAATCCTTTCCTGCGGGGGTAAAGGTAACATGGTAGGAGTGAGCACCATGGGTATCTAGGCCAGTTCCTCATGTAAATTACTTGTGCCTTCAAGACCTGTTCTATTCCTATCTCACATGTACCACTTCCATTTTTTTGGTGGAGTGTTGTTGTGGTTGTCCACATCCAATTTTATGGCTGTTGGGTCAGACAACATCTATTTCATGATGGGCAACCGAAGTCTCATGGTAACTTGGTAACCCATTGTTAAGCATTTGGTCCTTACTATGGCCCACTATCAGGCTAAAGCTGTTTCTCAACTTGTTTTGGAGAAATTTTGAGTATATTTAAATCACACTTTGCTGTCAAATGTGGTTTTTCCATTTGAGACATATAAATTATCCTTGTATAAATGACTAGAGTTTGAGGTCCTGAAAATTTTCTATTGTATATCAACTTCACACTTGAAATAGTAAATTTCATTGAAAGAAAATATACTCTCATTCTTAATATCGCTCCAAGTAGCCAACTATTAGAACAAAAATAAACAAAAGCAGAATAAATAAGGATTAAAGAAATATACTTTCATTCATTTAGCCAAAGGCTTAATTATACACTAAATAAAAATTACTATACCATCTCAATATATTTTGGGTATATTCTACTTTCGTGTAACCCAGTTCTGTGACTGAACAGTAAGTAGGGAATAAGGAATAAAAATCTATAGTGTTGAGCCAAACATAGCAAAAGACATCTCCAGAGGATGGATCTGAGAGTATGAGTGCACATGGTGTAAGAAAATAATATTTGGGAGGTCCTTCACAAGGATTCAGGAAGAACAATTTACTTTATAATAAAAGCTGAGGACTTACTATATCAATGTGATCTTATATGAAGCCCTCAAATGCTGACATGATCTCTAATTATAGTTAGTGAAAATCAAATTACACGCAAACACAATATCAGTATGTTTATCAATGAATATTTAATATGGACCAGTTTAAACATAGTAGTAAACATATAGCTGATGCAATTTATCTACATTAGTAAAATGCTACAATGGAGAGCTGAATAATGCTTTCTTTGGAAACATTCTGGGATATGTAAACAATATTAACTAATAGACATTTTATTGCCTAGTTTCTCACTACAGAGAGAAATACTAACCTCCACATTCTTTTAGTTTCACTCAATTGCAAAATATACTTTAATTATGAGCCAATTTCTCTAAAATATTTCTTTCATTGCATCCACTGCCAAGAAATTGATCAATATTTTGTGGATGATAACTGAAGAATAGCAGGCATGTGTATGATGACAACATACTCAGAAAATAATACATGGGGTTGTGGAGCTGGAATCCACGATGACCAATACAGTCAGTCCCAAATTTACTATAACAGTATAAAAACAGATTGCTATGAATGATAAAAATTATAAAAACAGGGCGGCTTTCAGCTCTATGTTATATGTGAAGCCTTTCAGTACAAAAATACTTATTTCAGTCACAGTATTCAATGAACTACTATATGGCTCCAAACTAATGGCACTCCATTCTTCCCATTATATATTTACAGGTGCTCCAGGCATATCCCATAAAAATAGAGTCTGTAAAATGATATCATATTGCTTTCTTGGAAAGGCTTAAGGATATTTTAGACAGTGATGAGAGAGGAAATAATAATGAAATTGAGCCCAAGTGAGACCACTTCCTGCAAAAGTTAAATGAATAAATGTTCATTCTCTCTTGGCTAAACAAGTTATGTAAAACTTGCAAAAAATGAAACAAAACCCCTTTTCCAAAGCAAAACATCCAATTTGCATGTTTAATTTTCCAATCAAATTAATGTTAAATTTCTACCACCTGCTTTCATAATATGTCATATTAAAGTTCACAAAGATGAATGAATATCATGATGTTTACATCCAGAAATAAGCAAAGTACAACCAGAGAACTAATCTCAAATTTGATATAATGTCCATGAAATGCTTTCACTTAATAGTCATAATTATAAAGTGGGAACAACCACATTTCAATCACAAGATTTTACTAAATATAAATGAGAATCAATGTGAAAATTATTTAATTTAAAATGTTTCCAGACACTTAAATATGGGTTAAGTTATAGTTACAGTTCAACTTGTCAAATAGAGCTTTCTCTTCATACCAATCTATATTGTGCTCTTTTCTGGCAATGATCCCTTTCCAATATTACTTTGGGAGCAGTGACAAACAGAACAGCAGAAAGTATGCTCTAGTAGATGCATGTTGTGTGCTGTCATCATAAACAGAGTTGCTGTGCAAGTGCTTGGAAGGGGTAAGGCTGCCACTCCATCAAGCATGGAGAAGAAATTGATCTATAATGACTCTTTGACCTTGGAATCTAATGGAGTTTGCCCTTCTGGGTTTCAGAATTTTAGGGACCATGACTCCTGTTTCCCTTCCAATCTCCCCCTACTGGAATGGGAATGTTTATCCTTGCCTGTGCCTCAATTTTAAATTGGAAACTAATCATTTATTCTCTAGGTTTCACAGGTACACAGACAGAGAGGAGATTATGCCTCAGGACAGGCCATATCCATAGTATATTTTGATGAGACTTAGTACTTAGCATTGTTTCTGAAATTACTTAAGTCTTTGAGGATGTTGTCATGGAATGAATGCATTTTGCATGTAGAAAGCACATGTTTTTGGAGGGCCCAAAGAGTAGAGTGTTGTCGTTTGGAGATCTATGTACCCAAAAATTGAAACACATTTTTTAAAACTTTATTCCTGTAGGTGTGAAACCATTATAAGTAGGACTTTTTTTTTTAACAAGTAAATTTTATTGATACATATTAATAAAGCACAAGCCTTCCAAAGTGTACAATCAATGGTATTGGGTGTAATCACATAGTTGTGCATACATCACCTCAATCATCCTTAGAGCACTTTAATCATTCAAATAATATAATGAACAAAAAACAAACAAAACTCATTGTCTCTCATTCTCACTGTGTTTCCCCTGCTGTACATAGATGCTATTCTTTTTCCTCCTCTCTAGTATATTTGTATTTATATTTTGTAAAAACAGTCATATATGAAATCTCACCCATATTTTATTTTACATGAGTTTTACTAACTTATACAGTACCATGTTACAGTTTTTAGTTTTTCTTCTAGTAATACACATGACCTTATAATTTCCCTTTCAACTGCTGTCATAGCCATACAATAGCACTGCTAGTTACAAATATCAGGATATGCTTGCACAATTTCTATTCATTTCCAAAGATTTACAAACAACCTTTTTTTGAGATTACCTCTCAACTTTCCATATTCTAACATCCTTCTATTATCTGATGACCTATATTCTAATTATTAACTCCATGAATTTACACAATGTATTTATTCCCATCAACAGTGAATAAGCATTCCCATGTCTCCACATCCTCTCCAACATTAACAGTTTTCTGACTTTTTAAAAATGGTCAGTCAGATGTGAAATGATGTCATTGTAGTTTTGATTTGCATTTCCTTAATCGCTAGTGGTGTTAAAGATTTTTTCATATGTTTCTTCATATTTGTATTTCTTCTTTGGACAATTGTCTTTTGTCTATTTTTTAATCAGGTAGTATGTCTTTTTATTCTTGAGTTGTGCTATCTCTTTGTATATATCAGGGATATTAAACCCTTTTTGGATATGTGATTGCCAAATATTTTATCCCATTAAATCAGCTGCCTTTTCACCCCTTTGACAAAGTCCTTTGAGATGCAAAAGTGTTTAATTTTGAGGAGGTCCCGTTTATCTGTATGGTTTAAGAAACTACTGCCTACCACAAGATCTTAAAGATGTTTTCCTACATTTTCTTCTAGGAGTTTTATGGTTGTCACTTTTATATCTAGATCCATGTTGACATAAGGGTTTACTTTCTTTCTTTTGGATATGGATAACCAGTTGTCCCAGCATCATGTGTTGAATAGACTGTTGAGGCCCAGCTTGAAGGGCTTGACAGACTTGTCAAAAATCACTTCACTGTAGTTGTGAGGGTTTATTTCTGAGTTCTGGATTCTGTTCCAATGGTCAATGTGTCCGACCTGATGCCAGTACCATGCTGTTTACTTACCCACTGTAGGTAAGTAATATGTTTTAAAGTCTATAAGTGAGAGTAGTAGGAATTTTTCATGAGGTTACTTCAGATAGTGGGCCTTAGTTCCTATTGCTTGAGTTCTTTAAAAGTAAAATGAATTTCAGACAGATTTTAAAAAAGCCAAAACCAAGGGAAGTAAGAAGCTGAATGTCAAGGGAATCCTGAAGAGAAAGGAGAGGTCATGTAAGGATACCATATACATTGCTACATGACAGAACCTGCCATGACCAGTGATTACCACCAGCCAGTCATAAGACATTACAGTCTTTGGGGAGAAAACAACACCTTGATAATTCCTTGATTTGAACTTTTTCCCAGTTTGAAAACCATGAGCTAATGAATTCCCATTATTCAAGCTGTTCCATTTCATGGTATTTGCTTGAGAAGCCAAGGAAACTAAATACATACATACATACATAAATACATACATATATCTATACACACACACACACACAACCTAAAATTTTCTATTTTAACCACATTCAAATATAAAAATCAGTGTTATTAATTATATTCATAATATTGTGCTTCCATCAGTATCATCCACTAACAAAACTTTTCCATCATCCTAAACAGAAACCTGTACCAATTAAGCATTAATTCCCCATCTTCACCCCAAACCTGCCCCCTGGTTACTTCTATTCCATTTTTTTTTTACTCTTTTGATTTGCATATTTTAATTATTCCATGTCAATGAGATCATACAATATTTTTACTTTGGATTTCTTAATTTCACTAAACATGATGTCTTCAAGGTTCATCCTTGCTGTAGCATGTATCAAAACTTTATTTTTTTTCACAGGTGAATAATATTCCATCACATATATACATATCATTTTGTTTATCGGCTCATTTGGCAATGGACACTTGGGCTGCTTCCACATTTTGACAATTGTGTATAAATATCCATTTGAGTCCTGACTTACTTTTTGGGTTAGGTAAGCAGCAGTGGGATTGCTGGTTCTCATGATCATTCTGTACTTAACTTTCTGTGGAATATCCAAACTGATTTCTACAGCAGCTTCACCAACCCCTTTTCACATTCCTACTAACAACAAAAAAGTATTCCCATATTCCACATTATCTCCAACATCTTTTATTTTCAGTTTTATAATAGTAGGCATTCTAGTAGGTCTGAAATTGTATCTCTTTGTAGTTTTGATTTTCATTTTCATAATGGCTAACAAGGTTGTACATATTTTCAGTTGCTTATGGGCTGTTTACAAATATTCCATAGTGAAATATGTATTCAAGTCTTTTTTTCCCAATTTTAATTAGACTTTTGTTTTTTGATTAAGTTGTAGTATTTCCTTCAATATTTGGATAATAAAACCCAATCTGATATGTGATTTTCATATAATTTATCTTGTTCTGCAGTTTCTTTTAACTTTCATGATAAAGTCCTTTGATACACAGAAGTTATGAATTTTGATGAAGTCCCATTTTTTTTAATTTTTTTCTTTTATTGCTTATACTTTCTTGTAAAGTCTAAGAAACCATTGCCTAACACAAGATATTGAATAGATTTCCCTATGTTTCCTTGTAGAAGTTTATCTTAGTTTCTCGGCTGTTAAAACAAATACCATAATGTGGGTTGGATTAAACAATAGGAATTTATTAGCTGAGAGTTTGAGGCTGGAAGAAATTCACAATTTATTCATCAGGAGGAAGATTTTTTCTCCCCAAGACTGTGATATTCTAGGGTTGGCTTAATCCTTGGCTTTTCTGGTACATGTCAATGCACAGAGTTATGACTTCTCCTTTCTCCCTCAGATTTCCTTGACTTCCATCTTCATCTGTCACTTTCTCTCTGTGAATTTCATTCCTTTTATAAAGGACTCCAGAAATCAAACTAAAATCCAAACTGATTTATATGACTAAAATTTAATGAAATATAACTTCTACAATAGGTCCTATTTCAAATAACTACATTGCCACAGAAATGCATTAAGATTAAAAACATTTTTTGATTAAAAACAATTCAATCATTAACAGAGTTGTATAGTATTGGTTCTTATATGTTGATATTTGAACTTTTCTAAGTTAATTTTTGCATATGGTGAGAGGTAGGGGTACACAGTTATTCTTTTGAATGTAGATATCAAAATTCCCCAAAACCATTTGTTAAATACACTATTCTTTCCCCATTGAGTGGAATTAGAAATCTTTTCAAAAATCAAGTGATCATAAATATGAGGGTTTACCTGAACTTCGAATATTCATTCTGTTGGTCTATATGTCTGCCCTTGGACCATATCATGATAATTTGATTACTGTAACTTTGTAATAAGTTTTAAATTTGGGAATTGTTAGTCCATCAAATCCTTCTTCATTTTCAAGACAGTTTGGCTATTTGGGGCCCCTCTATAACTTCCATATAAGTTTAATGTTGGTTTTTCCCTTTCTACAAAAAAAGCTGTTGGAATTTTGATTGGGGTTGCAATGAATCTGTAAATTGCTTTGGATAGAATTGATATATTAACAATATTCAGTCTTCTAATATATGAATACAGAATATCATTCCATTTATTTGTTTCTTTTTTAATTACTATAAGCAATGTTTTGTAGTTTTCTGTGTATAAGTCCTTTATACATTTGGTTACATTTAATGTTAGTTATTTGATTAATTTTTGTTACTAATTCTATACATGAGAAATTATTTCCTTAATTTCCTCTTCAGAATGTTCATTACTGATGAGTAGAAACCACTGAAATTGCTTATTGATCTTATATCCTGACACAATGCTAACTTAGTTCATTTTCTCTGGTAACTTTATTGTGGATTTTTCAAAAATTTCTACATATAAGAACATGTTATCTAAAAAATACAGAGTGTTTTACTTACTCTTTTCCAAATTAGATGCTTTTTTTCCTTTCATTGACTAATTATTCTGGCTACAACTTCCACTACAATATTGAATAACAATGGTGACAATAGGCAAGCTTGACTTGAGATTTTAGAAGGAAAGCTTTCAGTCTTTCTCCATTGAATGTTATGTTAGCACTTGGGTTTAAAATTACTTTTCATTTTAAGCTAATTTCCAAGTATTATTCTTTTTTATGCATCTTTTTTTTTTTATTATGGGTCAAAATCAAAATTCTCACAATACATACAAACATTTGTAAAATGATATATAAATATATATGCATATATGTGTATTTGCTTACAAAAATGTTATTTATATATATATATATATATATACATATATTTTAAGAGGTGCTGGGGAGAAGGGAACAGTCAAGATCTTTATGCATCTTTAATTCACTGCCTAGTGTCCTTTCTTTTCAGTCTGTAAAACTCCCTGTAGCATTGCTTGTAGAACAAGTCTAGTAGAGACAAACTCCCTAAACATTTTCTGACACTGGGCTTGTCTTAATCTCTATCTTATTTTAAAGACAGTTTTGCTGGATATAAAATCTTGGTTGGCAATTCCTTTCTCTTAGTACTTAAAATATTTTGTCCCACTGAATTCTTCCCTCAATGATTTCTGATGAGAAAACTGAACTTAATTTGACATAACATGTTGCTTTTTTCTTGCATGTTTCAGAAATCTCTCTTTGTCATTGGTAGGTGAAAATGTGTCTACAATGAATATGGGTATGGTTCTCTTCAAGTTCATCCTGTGTTACTTTAGTGGGCTTCTTGAATATGTACTTTAATATCTTAATTATATTTAGATGTTTTCTGTCATTATGTCTTTGAAGATTTCTTTAGACTCAATCATTTTGATTGTTTTATCTTCTAGCTCACTGATTCTTTTTTTGCCAGCTCAAATTTGCTTTTGATACCTTCTAAGGAATTTCTTGTTCCTTATTGTAATTTTCAACACAGTATTTTTTTTTTTAGTTTCTTTTAAAAATTTGTATCTCTTTACTGAGATTCTCATATTATTCATTCATTGTTTTATGGTATCTTTTAATTCTTTTATTCCTTTCTCTCCTTGAGCATATTGAGGATTTTTTAAAATGTCTTTGAAAAGAATGTCCAAATTCTGATTTCCTTCATTCGTGGTTTCTGGAATTTTATCCTGTTCCTTTGGATGGGCCATTTTTTCCATTTCTTTGATTTTTTTGTAAACACTTATTGCATAATGTACATTTTAATATTTTGAGATTTTAACAGTGGGATTTAGTTTCTGAGTTGCCAGTTTCATAAGCTTGTATCCAGCTACTTGTATGACAGATATTTCCTTGAATGACAGTAACTTGCAGAAGTGTACAAACCACTACAAAATACACCTTTCACTGTCTTAAAAAATTGGCTGTTTTGTTTAATTCTTTCCTTTGGTGTTTAGCCCTTCTATCAAGAATATCAAACAGGCAAAAATTTGGGATCCTCTCCTTTTCTGTATCTGTGTTTTATTCTGGACTGGTGCTTATGGCCTTAGATATTTATTTGTTAATTGTCGGATGAATGCCCCTCCAACTTCTAGAGTCCTCTATTTTGTGTCTTAAAGCCAGGTATCATTTGCATGATACAGCCTTGTTGATTGTTTCTTACATTGCTTCAGTTATGGAAGAACTGCTTCAGCCTAAATTACAAATTATTGGAGAACAATTTAGAGAGAAGTGTTTTGGATCAGTCTTTCATACTGTCTCTGGTTGGATGGGAGCCAACATGCATGCACCCCAGATCCACCCAGTGGTTATTCTGCTTCCTCCAGATCAGATCCACACACCGACAATGAGGATACAAGCCCACCCCTAACAGTGCCAGTGTAGAGGTCAGGTAGAAGCCAGCTTCTCCTACAGTTTCAAGTTGTATTTTTTTATTAAATATTTATCAGTTATTGCTATCCTTTAACTGTTTCCTGGAGTTTTCAGGAAAATAGTACTACCAGGTTTTGCTAGTTTTTCAAAGATCCTGTTGGCAAATTACATGTCAAGATTTGCAACAATTATGAATGATTTTCATTTTTTTCTTTGAGTTTTTTTGTAGTCTAATTTTTGCATAATGAACAATATTTACTCACTTGAAGTGTTACACTTCTAAGTCCAAAATTTTCTGTCTGAAAAATTTGCTATTCTATCACTGACAGTTAGCAATATGGCTATTTAGCCCTAGCGTAATTAAGTATCTCCTACAAATACCTACTTTTTTTACTCAAACAAATATTACAGCACTACAAAAGAATGCCAAAATATCACGGTCAAAATTATGTGGCTTCTAAGAGAGAACAAACTCTCTTAAAATAGATAAATTAGTCCTTGGAAACATGTCAAGCATTCTGCCTTGGAAAATGGTCCCAGAGATCACTGAATGCAGTGATTTTAGCAATCCTATTGCAAATATATGATGTGTTTTGGCATTGTCAGCAGGAAAGGCAAGGGATATTCTATTTTCCTTGCATTCACAGAAAATTCTTGATATATTTGTGAGAAATAATTTCAGGTGTACTTTACATTTGAATGGGATCATAAAAAAATAAAAAGGGTTGATTTATTTTAGCTCAGAATAAAAGCAAAATGCACATACAAAAATTTAAAAATACATTTTCTCAAAGGAAACAAAGATATTGTCAAAATTTTTGGTTCCTTAAATGGTTTACATATTGTATTTGTGGGAAAAACTTGAATTTGACACATTTTTTAGACAGATAATGCTGGAAAAAGGTTTCCATCTTTAACACATGGTAAGTGTTATTCTCAAAGTTAGAAGTTTTGGTTTTGATCAAATAAAATACTGATATTATTAGACAAATATCAATATCCATATACATATCATTTAGGTCTTACCTAAGTAGATTCAAGGGTTTGTGGAAAGGGCAATATACAATTTATGGAATTAGAATGCACCAGAAATGTACATGCATTCATAATGTGATTTTTGGAAGAAATTTGATTTAAAAAAATTAGTTTAAAAATATCATAACTTCTGAAAATTAATATGAATATACTATTGAGCATATTAATATATCATTATGTAGCCTAAGGCTTAATTTCTTATCAGTCTTTAGTATTAAAAAATATTGGATACAAAAGAACAGTAAGTGATGCATTAAACCTATCATTTATTTATTATATATCTAGAATTTTTTTTTTTAATTAATGGTACACAGCAATATATTATGATTTGCCTGTTCTCTGGACTTAACCTTTGTAGAATTAAAGAGCCACACCTGAATGGCTATGACTCTGAATAATTTACTTAAATTTCCATGCCCTTTTTCTTAACTACAAAATTGGTATATAGAAATAGCTATGAAATATTTTCATCTGGATAAATGTGTTAATAAAGAGGGGCATTTGTAATAGTCCAGGTTCATTCTAATTACCCAAAATATGAGTCTCTATTATATAATTTCCAAATTGAAGTTTTATACCTAATTTATATTTGTGAGTCAAAGTAAGATTTATTTCAGTCATATTTTGCAAACTCCTCTTTATTGTACATTTATAGGAGTATTAAATTAATTTTTTTAAAATTCAGGATCACTCATAACACAACAAAAGTTTTGAAAGTCATTCATGCCAAGTACCACCTTTTATTTCTCAACAGTTTAAACAGTATGAGAATTTGGAATTATACAAACATGGCTGACTTCATCCTGATGGGATTGACAGACTCTGAAGAGATTCAGTGGGCCCTCTTTATGCTGTTTCTCCTGATATATCTGATCACTCTGTTGGGAAATGCAGGGAAGATACTGATAATTCACATGGATCTCCAGCTTCACACCCCCATGTACTTTTTCCTCAGCCAACTGTCATTCCTTGACCTCTGTTACTCAATGGTCAGCACTCATAAAACCTTAGAAAACTTGCTGATTTCTACCAATAATATTTCATTTACTGGTTGCTACACCCAGTTGTATATTTTTGTCTTTTTCAGTGCCACTGAGCGTTTCCTCCTCTCTTCAATGGCTTATGACTGCTGTGTAGCTATTTGCAATCCTCTTCACCACTAGGTTGTTATGTCCAAAAGCCTTTGCCACACCCTCATCTCTGGGTCCTATGTGATAGGATTTACTAACTCATTGGTCAATGTGCTTTTCATGAACAGTTTGCAATTCTGCAAATCAAATGTAATTCATCATTTTTTTGTGCGACACATCCCCAATTTTAGCCCTGTCTTGCAGTGACACTAGTGATATTGCAATCATGATGTTCTTTCTCCCTGGCTCCAACATCGTACTCTCTCATCACAGTCTCTGTGTCATATGGGTCCATTCTGCCTACTATCCTGAAAATTAAATCCACTTCAGGAAACACAAAGACTTCTCTACTTGTGCCTACTACCTCCTGGGAGTTACCATTTTTTATGGCACTACTATTTTCACTTATTTAAAACCCAAGAAGTTCTACTCCTTAAGAAAGGATCAAATGGCCTCTATGTTTTATACTATGGTGGTCCCCATGCTGAATCCACTTGTTTATAGTCTTAGGTACAAGGAAGTTAAAATGCTTTCATTATTGTCATACAGAAGAGAAATGTTTCCAGGCAATTGAAATGACAGTGATGCTGAACATTCAAGATCACCTTTTCTTTCTTTTCTTCTGGTTGATTAAATGGGCTCTCTCTAAAAATAATAGCAGCCTTTAATTAATTTGCACTTCTGTGGAGATACTCCCTATTTCCCCAGTATGATCTAGAATGTTTCCAAGGATATGTTTTTAGAAATCTGCATAATAACTGGAATCCATGAAATATGTGTCATACTTGTGATTTAAATATTTGTGTTTTGAGGGCAGTAGATATGAAAAATGTGGTGTCATCTTTCAACATCTATCATAGAAATCCCCACCCATGTACCAATTTCAGATAATTTTATTATGCAGAGTACATTCAGAGAGAAGAAATGTAGCACAGTGGTAAGGCATGTGGGATTTGGAATGGACATTCAAGAGATTAGATTCTACATCTGCCAGCTTTTTAGCAGACTTTGCCTTTGTAAGTCAGTAAAAGTTTTCTCAGTTTCCTTAGCTATATAAGGAACAGAATAATTCTAGGTCCACAGAGCTATTGTAAAAATAAATTTAATGCAATACTGATAAATCATAGCCATTATCATCAGAATAATTACATTTTTTCAAGATTTTGAATAACACATGCATTTTGTTTTGAATATATTCACTGGTGTTTCATAAATCCTTTTGTTAAATCTTACTGATAAGCAGCTAAACAGGGAAAACAGCACTTCAAACATTTGTATTCGATCAAAGTAACATATTGTGATAAAATATATTTGTGGAAAAGAATATATGTGAACATTGAAGAAAATTTGGAAAATATTTTAAAATATTAAAGAATATAAAAATATCTTAACCTTTTTTATAGTGTTCTTATGGTCTTCTAGTCTAATACTTAGGTATGAGTATGTTTATATTACATAAATCTTCCAAATTTTTCATTTTTGCAGTTTTCATTTAACACATCAATATAATGCTTGGTAATTTTTTTGTTATCTAAAATTGAGAGATAAATGCTTTCTTGGTACGTGGGTGAGGTCAACATCATCTTGCAAAGTTTTACCTCTTGAAATTTCATAAATTCATCAGGTTAAAAACTTGCATGCAATACTATATGTTATGTGTCTTACTGATACCCATTTGAAAACCCTACCATTCTGTGATGTATGAACAAGTTTCAGTAATTATTATTTCTTTGTTTAAATTCAGTATGATTTAAAACTATCAGTGCTTTTCTGCCGATTTCTACAAGTTTGTTATGTTATGTTATTTGAAAAAATAAATTATTGAATTAAAAATGTTTGGCCTATTTTTTTTTAAAGTTCTAATAGAGAAAAATTGTAAAATTAAGAATTCTTAATTAATCCTATTTTTGTGACATTTCATAAATTTTCATCAGGTAGGTTGATAAAATTTCCTTTAAAAAATTCCTCTATAAAACGTGGGATTCAAGTTTTAATTTTATTTACTATTCAAAATTTATATAAGAAAATATTTTCTGTTTTTTCCAAGTATTTGATTGTAATAAAGTTCAACATCTATTTTAGGCATTATAATGTTTAACAAGTATTCATTGGTTCACCATTGTGAATTAAATCGTTCACATAACTAAAACTACATTATTTTCCTTTACATTCTTAATTTATGTGAAAATTTTGATTTAGTAAATTAATGTCATGAAAATTATTTAATTTTTATTTGAAATCTGTATTGTCCAGAATCTAAATTTATTGCAATTACTTTTTGAATTGTGTGCAATGGAGATAAGTCTTTAATAAATGTATTTTTTTTTTTTTTGGTTTCTGAATTTTTATTCTAAGTGAATACAATTATTTTTTTCCATTTCTTTGATACATATTAAAAAAGCATAAATACATCTGAAGATTACAATCAATGGTATTCGATGTAATCACGTTTGTGCATTCATCACCCCAATCACTCCCAGAGCACTTTCACTACTCCAAAAATAATAATAAACAAGAACAAAACAAACAAAACTTATCACCTTAAATCTCTCTTTGCCTCACTTGCTATACATAGCTTCTATTTTTTCCTCCTCTATATTTGTGTTAATATTTTATAAAATTAGTCTTATATATGTAATATCTCCCAATTTTTGTGTTTTACATGGGGTTTTACTATCTTATACAGTCCCATGTTATAGTTTTTAGCTTTCCTTCTAGTAATATACATGGCCTTAGATTTTCCTTTTCAAGCACTGTCATACCCATACAATAGCACTGGTAGTTACAAACACCATGGTATGCTTTAACCATTTCTATTCATTTCCAGAGATTTACAAACAACCTTTTTACCAATTCTGCACAGAACTTGTAAAACTCAGAATTGGATAGTTTTCCATTCTCTATCCACTTTCTTATTTCTGGTGACCTATATTCTAATTTTTACCTCCATGAGTTTACACAGGATGTTTAGTTCAAAACAGCATAATCATACAGTATTTGTCTTTTTGTATCTGGCTTGCTTCAATCAACATAATGTCCTCATGGTTCATCCATGTTGTCATATGCTTCACGACTTGATTTCTTCTTACAGCTGCATAATATTCCATCATGTGTATACACTACAATTTATTTATCCATACATCAGTTGATGGACACCTGGTTTATTTCCATCTTTTGGAAATCATGAATAACACAGGTGTCTATTCATGTCTCTGCTCTCAGATTTTCTGGGTATGTATCTATAAATGGTATTACTGGGTCACATGGCAAATCTATATTTAATTTCCTTATGATCTGCCAAACAGTCTTCCACAGTGGCTATACCATTCTACATTCCCACCAACAGGGAATAAGTGTTCCTATGTCTCCACATCCTCTTCAACATTTACATTTCTGACATTTTAATAGCGGCCATCTATTAGGTGGGAAATGACATCTCAATGCAGTTTTGATTTCCATTTCCCTAATCACTAGTGATGCTGTACATTTTTTTCATGTGCTTCTTCTCCATTTGTATTTATTTGGCCAATTGTCTTTTCAATTCTTTTGCCCATTTTTAAAATCAGATAGTTTGTCTTTTGAGTTGTAGATCTCTTTGCATATCATGTATGGAAAAACCTTTTCAGATATGTAATTGCCAAATATTTTCTACCATTCAGTTTGCTGCCTTTTTCACCCTTTTGACAAAGTCCTTTGAGGTGCAAAAGTGTTTAATTTTGAGGAGGTCTCATTTATCTATTTTTTGTTGTTGTTGTTGTACGTGCTTTGGGTCTAAATTTTAAGAAATCACTGCCTAGCACAAGATTTTTGAAGATGTTTTCCTATATTTTCTTCAAAGAGTTTTATGGTTGTCACTTATATATTTAGGCTCTTGATCCATTTTAAGTTAATTTTTGGATAAGGTGTGAGATAAGAGTCTTCTTTCTTTCTTTTGGATATGGATACCCAGTTCTCCCAGCATCATTTCTTGAATAGACTGTCGTGGCCCTGCTGGGAGGGCTTGACCACCTTGTCAAAAATTACTTGACTATAGATGTGAGGGTCTAATTCTGAGTTCTCCATTCAGTTCCATTGGTCAGTGTGTCTTTCTTTATGCCAGTACCATACCTTCTAAGACACCAGTAACACATTCTTTGTACGTTTCACATTTTCATTCAATTCCCTATAACCCTGTTCCTTTTTTTAATTCTCTTCTCCTTCTGTTCTGTCTTTTCCAATTCAGAAGTTCTGTTTTCTACATCACTAATTCTGTCTTCAAGCAATTCAAAATTTGCTATTATATGGCTCTAATCTATTTTTAATCTCATCCATTGTGTCTTTCATTCTCTTAAGATCTGTTACTTTTCTTTGAAGATTTTCAAATTTTTCTTTATGCTCATCCAGTGTCTTTATATCCGTTATTTCTATAGTCATATTTTCTTTAAATTCTTTTAAGTGATTAGGAGAATTGTGTGATTATCACTTATCAATTGTCTTAAATCCTGAATCTCTTCAGGGTATTTGATTAATTCATTTGCCGGGCCATATCTTCCTGTTTCCTAGTATGGCTTGTAACTCTTGCTGATGTCTAAGCATCAGTCCATTTTTAAAAAATGGGCAAGTGATTTGAAAAGACACTTCTCCAAAGAAGAAATACAAATGGCTAAAAAGCACATGAAAAGATATTCAACATCACTAATTATTAGGGAAATGCAAATAAAAACTTCAGTGATATATCATCTTACATCCATTATACTGGCAGCAATTTAAAAAAAAAACAGAGGTCTATAATTGTTGGAGAGGATGTGGAGGAATGGGAACCCTCTTCCACTGCTGGTGGGAATGTAGAATGGTACAGCCATTTGGAGGACAGTTTGATGGTGCCTAATAAAACTAACTATATATCTAGCAATTCCACTGCTGGGTATATACTCATAATTGAAAACAATGACACGAACAGATATATGCATAGCAATGTTCATAGCTGCATTATTCACTATTGCCAAAATGTGGAATCAACCCAAATGCCCATCAACAGATAAATGGATAAACAAAATGTGGCCTATACATGCAATGGAATATTACTCAGTTGTAAGGAATACAGTACTAACACATGGGATAAAATGGATGAATCTTGAGGACCTTATGTTGAATGAAACAAGCTAGACATTGAAGGACAAATATTACATCACCACTCTGGTATGAATTAAGCAAATCAAGCAGACTCAGAGAGCAAGAGTCTGGAAGGAGGGTTTATAGCAAATAGAAATGGAGAAGGTGGTGGTGAGCCAATGCCCATATGGGCATTTATTCTTTATATTTAGTTTATATTAATGAGGCCTTGCCATATTTTTCCTTTTGTGTCAGGCTTACTTCACTGAGCATAATGTCTTCAAGATTCATCCATGTTATCATATGTATCCCAATTTCATTTCTTCTTGCTGCAACATAATATTTTAACTTATATATATATACATCATTTGTTTATTCATTGGTTGATGAGCACATGGGTTGTTTCCAGCTTTTGGCAATTGTGAATAATGCTGCTATGAACATCAAAGTGCAGGTGTATTTTTAGTATCCTAATGCGGTCACCACTAGAGGCTCACACACACAGAACAAGTAACGGGCGTGGGCCATGGAGGGGGAGGCAGTGCAGGAGCTGGCACCCCTGTAGTGACAAGGGGACAGAGTAGAGGGGTTGGAGGCAGCTCTGCCATGGGACAATGGCATCAGCCACCAGGGTATGGGTGGGGGATGCCACAGTCAGGGGTGTGCTGTCAAGGGGCTCCTCTAACATGCAGCCGTGGAGGACACCGCCCGGGACGCCCGGGTCATGCCAACAGCTGGGCGGCCACACGAGGCCTGCAAGGAAGAGGACGGTATGGAACGGACCCAGCCTTGCCGTGCACGCGCTGTGAGCCAACGGCTCCGCCACTTCCTTGCCACATGACCCCTGCCCACTAGACACCTCCTCTTTCTCCTCCACTCCCCTTGAGGACTCTGGGACACCCCAAATCCAGCAGGGTGGGGCGGCAGGGCAGTGGGCCTGGTGCGGGTGCAGACCCTGCTTTGCCTGCCGCCCTTCCTCTCCTGCCAGCTGTTGGGGAGTTTCTGCAGACCTGCAGGCAGCTTCTGGAGGTGAGCTCAGGCCCCCTCCCACCCTACCTCCACCCTACCCCAACCCTACCCTTTTCCAGCTGGTGTAACAGGGGTGGGAGCTGCCCTGGAAGGAGGCAGACCATGGACTGCCCAGAGTGTGGGGGCAGTCCCTGTTGTCAGAGAGCCCCTCCTGGCCCAAAGCTGTTCCCCATTTTGTAGATGAGCCACAAGCTCCAGCACTCAAGGCTCCTCAGCTTTGGGGATCAGAACCCATCCTGAAAGTGGGACTCAGAATCACTGCTCTGAGCCATCCCTGGTTGTATGCAGACACTCAGGGTCATGTCCTGGGCTGGAAACCCCAGGCCAGGCAACCTCTTGAGTCCAGGCCCTTCTGGCCCTCACCTGCCAGCTTTGCCCTACACATGGGGTCGGATCACTCACCTACTTTGATATGGAGAAAACTGAAACTCTGAGAAGGCACCACGTTAACTTGCCTGTCACAGGTTCTGGTGTGGCCCAAAATAGGCCAAATCCCAAAGCCTGTGCTTTTCACAGGAGCCATGAGGAGGTGGCCTCTGAGCAGAGCCTTGAGGGTGAGATGGCATGAATGTTGGGCCATGAGAGGGTATTCTGAAGTGGGCAATGACTTGATGGGTCCCAGAGTGAACGAGGCTCTAATGAGGGGGTACATGGTGTGGGGAGCATGCTGAGGGGCATCTGAACAGCTCACACAAGGCTGTGATGAAAGTTGAATAAGTTGGGGACACTGCAGGGAGGGCATGGGTCAAGGACACTGGTCAGTGTCATCATTCAGTAGAGATGGGTACACAGAAAGGATACACCCAGGAGCCAAGGGGCCCAGCCACCCCACTGCCCTGGATGATCTTGTACTTGTCTCTGTTGTCCACTACCCAAATGGAATGCAGGTTACAGCAGGATCCTCATGAAATAATCTACTTAAAGAGTCAATAAGGTGATACTGCTAGGAGGGCAGGGAAGGCAAATTTCAGAAGGTGAAGGTCAGCTTTTAAGGCCAAGTTGCCCCAATTGGCAGGGAATTCCACAGGCAAACATTTCCACTGAAAATGTTCTGTTTATGGCAGATTGATTTCTGGAAATGTCAACTGGAACCATCCCAGTGGTGTGGTCCTCCGTCAGTGGGTGGCCACCAGCCCAGTGGGGGAGAAGCCATTGATGGTCTCTGTGTAATTTATGGAAGTCATATCTTTAGGGTCATTTGAATTAATGTCCACCATGTGACTCCCAAAATAAGTCATAGAATTTTAGAAGTAGAAGGAGTTTGTTTTACAGATGAAGTGGCACCGGTCATATTGGATTAAGGGCCCACCCTGTCCAGTAGGAAGTCAACTAACTGCATCTGCATTGACTCTATTTCCAAATACTTGCACATTCTGTGGCACCAGTATTAGGACTTCAACATATCTTTTGTGGGACACAATTTAACCCATAACAGCTGATGATATCCAAGAGGAGGTGACTTTAATCTTTGCCATGTGCTGCCCTTAGAAATGTCCTGCATCAATGCTGATGTTTCCAATTTAGCTGAGTTATTTTTTAGCCTTGTTCTATGATTATATTATGTTGTCCCTGGCTGTGATGTACCATGCCATGTGTGATCACATCCCATCATGTTCATAGTAAAGGCCTAAGGCATTAGAGTGGCCATGTACTGCTTCCTGTCCCCTCTGCCATCTCCCCCTCTTCCTGCTCCTGCATACCAGCCGCTGTATTCTTCCTTGAAAACACCAGACCCTCTCCTTGTGATGTTTGTGTCTTCTGCTTCCTGGAATGCTCTCCCTTCAAATAAGTGCTTGGCTCCCTCATTCCCAACTTCAGATCAAATGCTGCCTTCTGAAAGAGGGCTTTCCTGACTGCCCACTGCAAAACTGCACTCCCACCTCCTGCAGAACTTCTTACATCCCTTTGCTGTTTTTTTTCTCCATGGATCTTAATGCCATCTTACCTAAAATTTTCATTCCTTACTTCTTGGCATATTGATCTCTGCCTAGACTAGAACATAAGCTCCTGGTCAGTATTACACACTACTGTATCATTAAACCCTTGAAAAGTGTGCAAATCATTGTAGATGCTCAATAAATACTTGTTGCATGAGGAATTGAATTAATATCACCATGTGCTCCAGGTACAATGTAGTGCCCAAATTTTCCTTTAATCTCTTTGACCCTTGACTACTAAAATTGGTCCAAATTGAGTCCAAAATGCATAGGCCTTTGTAATGTCTCTTGTCAGCATGACTCAGCAGTAAGATTCTGAAACTGTTACTGAGCAAGGACTGATTGACATGCAGAGGCCAATATTGTGAGATCGGGACTTTGAGAAAAGAAAGCTTTAATGCAAGTCAACCAGTATGAAGACAAGCGTCATGGCTCAAATCTGTCTTCCTGATCACAGAATTAAGGGCAATTTTATGGGAATGGGAGGTGAGAGGTGGGGACAGATGTGGCTTGGCAAAGTCCAATTGGTTATTTATAGAGCTGTCCACAGGCACTGAAGTGGATTTTTGGCCAGATCTTCCTTATTGAAGTCTCTTTCATTTGATCTGCTCTGTTGACACCCTGTCCTAGCAATCTTGGTTCTGAGGAAGATGACCTGTGTTCCTGGCATCTCAAAGTCTGTCTGACATAACTCTCAGTGTTTTCTTCACATGCTCAGATCCTATGACCTGCACTTAAATGAGCATCTGGTATCTTTCTCTCTATCATCTATCTATCTATATATCAGCTATCTATCATCTATCTATATCAGCTATCTATCATCTATTTGTCTATTTATCATTTATCTATTAAGAGGTTAATTAATGAATTGGCTCATGTGATTGTGTCAGCTGGCAAGTCTGAAATCTGTAAGGAAGCCTGGCAGGCAGGAAATTTCAGTAACGGTGATATTGATGTGTTAAGTCTGATGTCCATGAGAGAAATCAGAAGGCTGCAACTTCAGAGAGGAGTTGATGTTGCAGTCTTGAGGCCTTAGTTCTTTGCTCTTAAGGCTTCCAGCTGAATGGCTGATCACATCGTTGAGTGTGATCTCCTTTACTTACAGTCAACTGAGATATCCAGAAAATACCTCCTTAAGAACATCTAGGCCAGTGTTTGACCACACAACTGGACACCATAGCCTAGCCAAGTTGACACAGAAAAATAAGCAGCACATTCTCTTAGCTACTGTCAGGTCACACATCATATCACTATTGTCACCATCACCACCATTATCACAACCACCACCATCATCATCACTACCACACCACCATCACCACCACCACCATCACTAACCCCACCATCACCATCATCACCACCACCGCTGTTACCCTTAAGGATGGCTATTTCCAATAGACAGGACTGCCTGCTCACAGTACAAAGGACAAAATTTCTTTTAATGAGAAGGTGATTTATTGTGAGTGCATAAGCAAGGAACTGGGGAATTTTCCTCAAACCAGTTCAAAGTGAGAATAGGAACTAAGGGTATGGGGAGAAGAAAAACAAATTTAAAAAACAATAAGTGATGTGTGAGGAGGGTACAAGCAGTTTCTAAGTCCTGTGTGTTCTCAAGCACATCCAACTTGTACTTGAATTCAGCAGCTAATAAACGACAGTTTAGACATAGTTGTGCAGGAGCAAGGCCTTCATGGTTCCTTTCTCAGAAAACTGCTCAAGTATATCAAACTTTTTGTCTCTGAGAACAGTTACAGATTTACACCATTCTGTCAGGTTTTGCTTTGAGATGTTATCTTATTCCTATAAGCAAAACTGAGAAAGTCTGGTTAATATCCTTCAGGGAACTAACTGAACAGAGTAAACTTCTAAAATTAGATTAATAGAAAACAGTTCAATCAGTTTTAGAATTTTCAATGCTGCTTAAGTGGAGAAATTGCAATAAGTACATTTTCCAGCTGTCAACACAACTGCCACACCTACCACCATCACTGCCACACCTACCACCACCACTGCCATTCCACTGTCACCACTTGCAGTATCTACAAACTGCAGGCCTTGCTGTGGCCTTGCCCGCGCAACATAACCCCCTCCCCCATTCCCCTTTTCCCTCTCTCCCTCTTCTTTGTTCCTTCTCACCAATCTGAGCTCTCGCCCCAGTTATTGCCTTTTTTGGACAACCTTGCTTCGCCCCTTGCCGCCCCCAAATTCTGCCCCTTCTCCCTAGCAACCCCTGACCCTAACCACTGCCCAATGATAAGCCTCCACCATCGGCTGAGGGACTGCCCCCAGCCTAAAGAGTATATATGCACTGTACTTCCTCAATAAACTCTCTCTTGCTTCTTCCCCCGCACTCAAAGGTCTCGAGTCTTTCTTTCACACGCGGTCCTTACCAGATACCCCCCACACCTGAGCCGTGGAGACCAGGGAGCCCCCAACCCGACGCCGCTCCCTGAGAACCTCCTCACCCTCGCCGTTCCCGGAGTGCGCACCGGACGGCCCATAACTAGCCAGTGTCGCCCCCCGGGCTGCAGCAGGGCTGATCACCCTCAGGCCCGGGAACAAAGCGGCAATTGGCGCCCAACGTGGGGCACTGCCGGCGGGATAGGATCACGCGTGGTCTTCCGGATCTGGTAAGCATACAGAGGTCCCTTGTAAATTTCCCCTTTTCGGCCGCGACTGTTTCCTTTCTCCTGCTGCTAGAGAGCATATGTACCTTGTTATCTTCCTTTTGCTTCCTATCATTCTTCTCTTCGCCTTTCGTATCTTGCTCCACTGCTTCCCTAGCGCCTCTGAGACCCCGTTCCTGCTAACAATCTTCTCTCTCCTGCTGCTCATTCTCCTCCTTGTCCTTGTTTCCTTTCTAGCCTCCAGACATGGGGGCCTCCTTTTCCAAGCACCAAGCGCCGCAGGTTCGAGCTCTAGCGGGCCTTCTAGCGTGTCACAATTGTAAAGCTTCCTCTAAACAACTCCAAGTTTTCTGGGATCTTCTTCTCCCTTTCAATCCCTGGCTTCCCACCGCCAATCTTTGGGACCCTGATACCTATCGCCTACTTATCGATCGGGTGACCTCCGCCATAGAGCATGAGAACAAGCGCTTTCCTCCTGGCCTTATCCCTATACTCATAACCATCCGCTCCTGCTTGCTTGGCGCCGCTCCACCTGTATCCCCGCCCTCCGAGGCAACCGCGGAGCCAGGCTCCAATAGCTCTGAAGACGCCTCCTCTTTTATTCTTGCTGTTAACAACCTCCTGGAAGACCCTTCCAGGTCCCATAACGAGAGTCCGCCTGCCTGCCGGCCGCCTAAAGTCCTTAACGCGGATCCTCTCAGCGTACAAGATGGCGCACTTCCCCTTTCTTCCCCACCCGAAAAGTGTGACCTACAAGATGGCGGACTTCCCCCTTCTTCTTCCTCGGAAAAGCGGAACCTCTCTGATGTCTTGTCCCCACCCTCTACGTCACATCCTCTCTACCCCCCCTTACCCTCCGCCCCTCCTCCATCTTCCCCAGGTCACCTTCCCCAAATTCCTGCTTCCACTTCCTCCCCCCTGCCTCCTGCGCTCCCTGCTGCACTTGCACAGTTCTATGCTACCTATGGCAGTCCTCCTGCCGCTTCCCCCCTCCCTGCAACGCCGATCGCGCCCGCTGTCTACCCCGTCAACCCCATCCCTTCACCCCAACGTCCCCTACCCTGGCAGCCATACGATGCTTCAGATCTCAAACGCCTTAGGGAGGCCGTCAAAGAGGATGGACTCAGTAGTCCCTATGCCCAACAGCTGTTAGAAAACCTCTCAGGCAATCTCAACCTTCCGCAGGACTGGCAAAATATTGCCCGGGCTGTTCTTAATTCCGGTCAATTTATTAATTGGCACGCTCATTTCCAAGATCGCGCTGAGGCTCTACACCGTGACAACCTTGCCCTCGGAATTCAAATTCCTTACGAAGCCTTAACCGGAACGGGCCTCTACGCGGCGCCGTTTGCATACACTAATCCCCCTGCGCCTCCTATCCTTTGGCAACAGATTGGCCAAATTGCTATGGCCGCCTTCCAAAGGTGCTCGGCTAACAAGACAGATAATATCACCAAGCTTATTCAGGGGAAGGATGAAGACTTTTCTTCCTTTGTTTCCCGAGTCCAGGAGGCATGTGCCCGTAAGCTCAATAATGAGCAAGCCCAGGCTGCCCTTGCCAGGGAGCTTATTCTGGAAGGAGCCAATACAGTCTGTAAACAGGCTATTTCCGCCAAAATTACCGGCACTCTTCATGATTGGATTCTGGCATGCAGGGACACTGATCAGACCGCCCACCACATCGTTATAGGCGTTGCCACTGCCATGGCCGCGGCCACAGGGCCGTGCTTCCAATGCGGCCAAACCGGTCATTTTGCCAGGGAATGCCCCAATCCGTCACATCAAGGCAGGGGTGCCCCTTCGAGAGGCCCGCCCCCTGCAGACCCAGGTGCTAGAAAAACCCTTCCTTCCACCCCATGTCCTCGTTGCCAAAAGGGCTACCATTGGGCCCGTGACTGTCGGTCTTCCATCGACAAATCAGGGCGTCCTTTAAACTTCTGGAGGGGCGGTCCCCAGCCCGTCACAAAAGGGGACAGGAACTCTCCGCGCCCCCGTCCGTGAAAGACCTTGAACAGAGACTGCTAACCCACCTTCCCCTCTGCCCAGTCCTCCCTCCTCCCCCCCCTCCCCTACACATCCGCCAGGAAGTCAGGGTGTTGCCTCCATTCACTGGACTCTCCCCATTTTAGCTAACCGCCCACTGTTCTCTCTAAAAGTCTGTGATATATGGCTTTCTGACACCCTTGACACCGGGGCCGAAATCTCTTGCCTTCCTGCCCTCTATTCTCACATTTGCAAAACAGGGCCCGGTCCTTCAGTATCGGGCGCCACTGGGATGGGAGGCTCCACCCAAGCTGTCGAGGACCTCCCTTGGGCGGACGAGGAGGGCCATCAGGGCGTCTTCAGACCTTTATTCCTCCCGTCTCTGTCTTCAATCCTCTGGGGTCGTGACGTTCTTGCCGGACTCGGGGCCAGGGTCTCCACTAGTCCTGTTCATCACCCCCAATCCTAGCGGCCATTGCCAGTTTCGCACCACCGAAACCCATTCCTCTTACTTGGGACACCGAGGAACCTGTTTGGGTTGAGCAATGGCCTTTACCGTCCCACAAATTACAGGCTTTGCACACGTTGGTCCAGGAACAGTTGCGGCTTAACCACATAGAAAGAAGCACTAGCCCTTGGAACTCTCCTGTTTTTGTCATCCAAAAGAGGGGTAAAAACTCCTACCGCCTCCTCCACGACCTTAGGGCAATAAATGCCCATATTAAACCCATGGGTTCCCCTCAGCCAGGGCTCCCCCATCCATCCGCAGTGCCTCTGGACTATTACCTCATCGTACTTGACATTAAGGACTGCTTCTTCTCCATTCCTCTACACGAATCAGATAAGGAGAAGTTTGCGTTCTCGGTCCCCCAGGTTAATAATCGAGGGGCCAATGAACGATATCAGTGGAAAGTGCTGCCACAGGGCATGAAAAATAGCCCAGCCATCTGCCAAATTTATGTCAGTCATGCTATCCAGCCTCTTAGGCATAGGTTTTTCGTCATTCATTATATGGATGATGTTCTCCTGGCCCATGAAGATTCCCGCGCCCTGTCAGAGGGATTTCAGGAATTGGTTCAGAACCTTACCAACCTTGGCTTGACCGTGAATTCAGATAAGATTCAGCGCCACGCTCCCTTTACATTTCTGGGTTACAAAATAACTGAACATGTCCAACCGATTCCTCTTCGAATTCACTGCCCAGACAAAATAAGCCTGACAGAGCTCCAATCTCTGTGTGGCCAAATAAACTGGCTGAGATCCGCTCTTCCTATTACCACAGCAGAGCTGCAGCCTCTCTTTCAACTCCTAGAAACTAAGGGCAGCCCGGCCACTGCGCCCACCAAAACGGTTAAGGTTACTCCAGAGGCAAGGACAGTGGTAGAGAAGGTTTCTCAGCAAATCAATCTTGTGGCAAACAGGCGTTATATTCCTACTGAACCTATACAAGCCTTAGTTTTACTAACCAAAGGAACTCCTACTGGGGCATTATGGCAGAAGGGACCTCTGATCTGGTCGCACTTAGCAAAATCACGAAGTTCCAAGATACTTCCTGTAATCAAGGCTGTCATCCAGCTTGCGCAAACATTAGTGCGCCTTTCTGTCCAAATTTATGGAACACCCCCTGAAACTCTTATTTGGCCATTTTCCAGGAGCCAAACTGACTCGCTCGCCCAATCTGATATGGATTTCCAAATTTTGCTCTCCAGCTACTCTGGACGCATAGATTGTCATTACCCAAATTCCAAACTACTACAGTCACTCTCTGGCCTCACAGTTTTGCCTGATGGTCATCCATTCCCATCCTCTCGACCAATACCGCACGCCCGTGTTGTTTTTACTGACGCTTCGAGGAAGGGCTTTGGATTTGTCTCCTTCTCCACCAGCACTGACACTCCCCATTGTCGCACCCTCAGGCTGATGGATTCTGTCCAGAGAGGGGAGCTTGAGGCAATCATACTGGCCCTCGTAACCTACTCGTCAGAAGCCATTAACATCTTCTCTGACAGTGCCTATGCCACACAAGTCGCCAGGGTCATTGCCCTCAGTACCTTTTTCCCAACCGATTCTCCTCTTGACGGCGCCCTAAGTCAGCTCAAAGGGCTCCTTGAGCAGCGGATACATCCCTGGTTCATAGTCCACATTCGGAGCCATACTGGGTTGCCTGGTCCTCTCTCTGAGGGTAACTCCCTCATCGACTCGCAGGTGTCAGCCCTAATCCTGAAGGTTCACTGTGAGGACCTGGTAACCCAGGCTCGCAGTCTCCATTCTAGATTTCATTTCTCGGCTGCCAGCCTGCAACACCTGTTCCCTGACCTGCCCATCGAAACGTGCAAACATCTGGTGCGCAGCTGTAAGCGCTGCGCTCCCTTCCTGCCGCTCGGGCCCCTGCAGCCCCAAGGAGTTAACCCCAGAGGTTTAAAGCCCAATGCCCGGTGGCAGATGGACGTCACTCACGTCCCATCCTTCGGCAGACTCAAATATGTACATGTGGTGAAGGACACCTTCTCCGGTTTAATTTCAGCAGTTGCCCTCCCAGGGGAACGAGCTCGGCATTGTATCCTAGCCATGAGACGAGCCATCCTCCTCATGGGAGTTCCCTGGGACATCAAAACCGACAATGGGCCGGCCTACCATAGTTCCACCTTCCAGGCCTTTCTCAAACTGTATAACATCACGCGCCACTTTGGCATTCCCTACAACCCCCAGGGACAAGCCGTGGTCGAAAGTTCTCACCAACAGCTCAAAAACACTATTTTAAGAGAAAAGGAATTAAGCCCCTCGGGCACGCCTGAGGAGATCCTCACGGTAGCGTTGATTAAGCTCAACTTGCTTACCTTCAACAAAAACGGCTTGTCCCCCATGCACAAGCACTGGGGGGCATCCTCTCTAGGCACTCCCCTTCCCTCTGTCAGATGGAAGGATCCAGAAACCCAACAATGGCAGGGACCTCACTCTCTCCTATGTCAAGGGAGGGGATTTGCTTGTATCTTTCCAGATGGCGCTCCACAACCTATCTGGATCCCGGCCCGGAACGTCAGACCTGCCCCATCGCATCATGAAAAGAAGACGCAAATCGCAAAGAGATAGAGGAAAAGCTGAAAAGCGTCGCCTGGCACTGAGATTCCCAAAAGCACGTCAGCAAGACACCCCTTGTACACCTGCACCCCCTCTGCTAATTTTTCTTTCATTCGCCCTACTTGCCTTCACTCATTCAGGTAATGCCAACGATGAACATCAAACTTTTAACTGGACGCTACAACTCTGGCAAGAAAAAATCACTCTCCGGTATAATGTCACATCCGGCGCTCCTTCCTTTACCGTGCACGTCTGTTGCCTTACCAACCTGGGCATTAATAGTCTTAAATACCCTGTCCTCTACCCCCAGGGCTGCGGCCCGCAAGGCAACAAAATACCTCACCTTGACAGGACCACACCCAAAGCCTGCCACCTGCGGTACACAGCACAGACAGGAGGGCCCTCCCTTATAGCAGCCTCGCAACAGGCGTCAGGCTACTATATCTGCCCCTCTTCAGCAGGTTCTTCCCACTCATCCTGCCACGATCCCTCACATTACTACTGTCCCTCTTGGGGATGTGAGTCTATAGCTTATGGATGGTCCAACCCCCCTAACAAGGACAAGTACTTAATAGCAACAGGCTGGCCCAATATCACCTTAACAGTAAAAAATCCCGCCGACGTCCAATGGATGTCTGGCCGCACGTGTGGAGTTCGGCTTTATTTGCCCCACTACGACCATGGCACCTTTTTCAAAATACAAAAGTCCCAGCCTACCACTCCCCCTGGTATGGCAGTTGGCCCCAACCCCGTCCTCAACCCACAGAATCCCCCAACTAGGCCTCCGGTTTCTCCTCCTCCATCCTCACCCTCCCACGCAATTTATACCAACTCATCTAGCACGACTCATGCTCCCTCCGTCACTCCCTTCATTCCGCCTAAACCCCCCAACGTCCCCCTTTCGCTTGCCAACCCGTTTCTATCTCTCCTCAATGCTTCTTTTACCCATTTAAATGCCTCCAATCCCAATCTCACCCAGGATTGCTGGTTGTGCCTCTCCTCCATTCTGCCCTACTACGAGGCGATTGCTGTTAAAGCCTCCTATAAGGATTCTTCGGAAGAGAGCCCTGCCTCTTGCAAATGGAATCATACTAGGGGCCTGACTATACAATCGGTCTCTCGTAGTGGGCTTTGTGTGGTTAAAGTTAAGGGCACCGTTACCTCCTCCATGCAGTCTCTCTGCAACTATACCTTATTTCCTAAGTCAAGTTCTAAGTTTTTAATCCCCCACAACGATACGAAATGGCTCTGCTCCTCAACAGGTCTAACACCGTGCCTGAGCGTCGCCACCCTCAACACCAGTGGAGAAACCTGTGTGCTCGTTACTATTCTTCCCCGCATTTATTTCCACACTAACGATCAATTTCTTGCATTTTGGCAGCATCAACTACTCCCGGCCAATGTACAAAAACGCGAGATCATCACCGCTATAACTCTTGCTTCACTCCTAAGTGTTGGTGGGATCGCCCTCGGAGCTACTGCTCTTGGCACACAACAAACCGCTCTTTCCTCCTTGCGTATGGCTGTAGATGAAGATATTGCCCGTATAGAAACTTCTATCTCTCATCTGGAAAAATCCTTAAACTCCTTGTCAGAAGTAGTCCTCCAAAATCGTAGAGGACTCGACCTCCTCTTCCTAAAACAGGGGGGGCTGTGTGCCGCGTTAGGAGAAGAATGTTGCTTCTATGCCAACCACTCCGGCCTCATAAAGGACAACATGGCCCAGCTGAGGGAAGGCCTGGCTAAGCGTAAAAAGGAGTATGAAGCCCTTAGCAACAACACCTGGACCTCCTGGGGATTTGACAAACTCCTCCTTTACCTCCTCCCCTTCATTGGCCCTTTAATACTCATTCTGCTCCTTCTCTCTCTAGGCCCTACCCTCTTTCAAAAACTGTTGCAGGCGATTCGCAACTCCCTCTTCGATAAGCCAGTGACCGTCCGCTATCAGCGAGTCCAAACCCGTGAAGTCGAATATCTGCATCTCTCCAACAACAACCAATCCTTCAATCGCCCAATCCATGCTGATCACTCACCCCTCTAGGCCCCTACCCTGTCCCTCCTCCCCTTCCAAACAAACCTCTCCACCTATTACAATTTGGCCAAGATAGAGCTGAACTGGTGAGCCAATGACGGGCAACCTAGCCAGGCACAAAAGGTAGCCAACCTAAGACAGGGCACCAGCCGCTGTTGCTCTGCTGGGCTGTTGTCCTATGACGGGCAACTGAACCTTATACTAGCACCGCTGGACAACCTAAGACAGGAACCTAGCCGATTGTTGCCATGGCACCTGGCTCAATCATTGCTGCTAGAGTCTCCAAAGATGGGTAAGATCCAGCCCCCTTTTTCTGCATGGTTCTGACCTAAGACAGGCACAGTCCCTACCGTTCATGCACAGCTGCTGCTGGGATAGCCCAAAGACGGGTAAGAGCTACTAGTGCCTCAGCCGGCTATGACCTAAGACAGGCCCAGCTCCCTATCTGTTGGCCTAAAAAAGAAATAAGGGTGGAGATGCAGTATCTACAAACTGCAGGCCTTGCTGTGGCCTTGCCCGCGCAACATAACCCCCTCCCCCATTCCCCTTTTCCCTCTCTCCCTCTTCTTTGTTCCTTCTCACCAATCTGAGCTCTCGCCCCAGTTATTGCCTTTTTTGGACAACCTTGCTTCGCCCCTTGCCGCCCCCAAATTCTGCCCCTTCTCCCTAGCAACCCCTGACCCTAACCACTGCCCAATGATAAGCCTCCACCATCGGCTGAGGGACTGCCCCCAGCCTAAAGAGTATATATGCACTGTACTTCCTCAATAAACTCTCTCTTGCTTCTTCCCCCGCACTCAAAGGTCTCGAGTCTTTCTTTCACGCGCGGTCCTTACCAGATACCCCCCACACCTGAGCCGTGGAGACCAGGGAGCCCCCAACCC
>JAKSZT010054248.1:703117-716174 GCA_026826555.1 Tolypeutes matacus | reverse complement strand
TCCCGGAGTGCGCACCGGACGGCCCATAACTAGCCAGTGTCGCCCCCTGGGCTGCAGCAGGGCTGATCACCCTCAGGCCCGGGAACAAAGCGGCAACCACTACCGTTTTCACTACCAAATTCACCACCGCCATCTCCACCCTCTTCACTGAGAGTGGCCTTCAGAAGAACCTTAGGCTGTATGGTAAATCTTTTATGTCTGTTCTTTTATTTAATCTTTTCAAGACCCCTATGAGTAGGGGTAGTTTTGACCCTATTTTTCAGATGAGGAAAATGAACCTTGGAGCATTTCATAAAAAAATCTTTTAACTAGTAAATAGAGGAACTGAGCTTTGAACACAGTCTCAATCCCAAGCCCCTCTTCTAATCTCCATGCTCTGATTTTTTAAAATATGTTTTTATTAGAGAGGTTGTGAACTTACAAAACAATCATGCACCTGGGGCACAGCTGTTCAAGGGAGGGGAGGTTGTGTGCTTGTCTGTCCTTGCAAGATTGTTCAAGGGATGGGAGGTTGTGCGCTTTTTAGATAGGACACTTTGGGGACAGTGGAAAATTTTCTTTTCTACGTTACTCTGGTTGCCATGAAGGCCTATGGGTAGGTTAATTTAGGGTTCAACATTCCCCACTTCTCTTCTTAGTGGGTCAACTCATTGACTCATTATAGTGGTCTCCAGTTGTTGGCAGGTGTTGGTAGGGTTGGGCTAATACCATTAGTTTGACCGATTGGATTCTGTCCTTGACAAAAGCTACAAGCCTATTCATAATGACAGGTTTGCAAGTGAGACTCAAAAGTAAAAGTATGAGAGGGCCTATTAGGGCTGAAATTAAAGTAGTTAGCCATGGAGACCAATTGAAAAGGTTCTGAAACCAAGACTCAGAGGAATGTTCTTTAGATTTCTCTCTCTGAGTCTTTTTTGTAGTTTTTGCATTGATTGTTTAATAATTCTTGAATGGTTTACATAAAAACAGCAGGCTTTTCTGAGGGCGGCACATAAGCTACCCTGTTTTAGAAACAGTAAATCTAGTTCTTTTTTGTTCTGTATAGCTACTTCTGTTAAGGAGTTAACTTGTTTTTTAAGATATTGTACTTGGGTTTGAAGAAGAGCAACATCAGCAGAGAAAGTAGCTGAAAGTTTTTTAATACCAATATCAGAGGTAATCATGGCCCCAGCTCCTATGGCTGTTGAACCTGCAATTCCTAAGGTGGCTAAGATAGGGATTAGAATTGGAGTTTTATTTTGCAGTTCAAAATGTTGATCCTGAGCTAGGAAGTGGGCAGTATCTGAGGGTGCAGCATATAGGTAAACCTGGGGAATTATATAAACATCAATACATAGGTCAGAAGCATTATTAGGGGCAATAGAGTGGGTGATACCAGATGAGCAGGAAAACCAGGTACCTTTGGGGATGATTAAAGTTTAAGTGGATCCTGAAGCAGTAAGGGGTACAGTGTTCAGGCAATTGTCTTGATAAGGTGAGTTGTTTATGGAGTAGCTGCCGCTGGTGAAACAGATCCCTTGTCCTTGGAGATCGCTGAGAGTGAGTTTTCTCTGATGAGAACAATCAGACAGGATACCAGTCCCAAAGTTGTCGGCATCGGTGTAGGAGACGTTCCGGGGGGCCATTTTTTTCATCACGTTGGCACCAATCCTCCCCACGTAGTATGGTGGTGCCAGATCGACGCAGAGCCAACACTCAGTGGTGATGGCCGGCTGAGTTTCATTTAGAAGGGAGAAAACAGAGTCTAGCATAGTTAGCAAAGAATTACTAAAGGAATTCAATGGGTGCGAAGGCGCTAGGAGTTGGGAAGAGTTAGGGCCGGTAGTAGGCATGCTTTGGGAGGTGACAATTTTAATCTTGTTGTTTAGGGCCAATGATGGGTTCAGGATCGGGTTAGGTCCAATAGGGTTTTTAATTGGGAGCCCCGATTGAGAGTTAGTAGGTTTATTTTTAGAAGTTTAGGGGAGTTTCTGTACAGTGAACAGAGTTTCGGGGTCTTGACCGGAGGCATATAGGCGCAGACCCCAAGTTCTACCAGTAGCCCACTGGGGATCAGAGGGGTTTTTAATGGTCAGAGTAATGGGGTTGCAAGTCTGGTTATTACAGTTAGGATGGACTTTCCATTTTTGCATGGGTGGATTAAAAGTAGTTTTTCAGAGGAGACTTAAGCTGGGGTCAGTTCCCCCTCCAGGAGTCCATCCTAATGTTAAAGTTTTGCAACCCCAAGCTTTATAATAGTAATCAGCAATAGACTCACATTGCCTCTTTTGTCCTCAGGGGCGTTCAGGGCAGTCATAGTGTTAGGTATGCCATAGTACTTGGCTGGTTTTACCCTTGTCACATTTTATGGCTTGTAATTGGGCATCGGTGAGAGAGTTACGTGCCAAGGGATAATGAGGAGCTCCTATTCTGGCTTTCTCTCCAAGCTCATGGTTACAAAGGTCATCATCGAAGAATTGAGAGAAGTCAGTGGTGAGGGTTACCTGGATAGTGCTAAAAGTTTCATTAGTAGCTATATGTTTTCTATCTTTGGTTTGAATTAAGACCCACTGGTACTTGGTGGGAATGGAGGAAGCAAAAGTAGCAGGTAGACTAAGGCTTAGGAGGAAATAAATTTGAGTTGGAGTGGGTCCTTGCCATCTGGTCTGACCTCCCATTTCTTTAGGATCTGGTCAGGGTGTGCCTTCTTTACTTGAGTATGGTGCAACCAATGTCGTTTTTTTTTGTTACTTTAACAGCTGTTGGGGTTGAGAGGATTACAAGGAAGGGTTCTTTCCAGGTGGGTTCTAAAGTTTCTCGGTTAAATTTTTTAGTCCAAACCCAGTCCCCAGGCTCTATGTTAAGTGTTGGAAGCTGAGCGTCTTTTGGTTGTTTCTTTTGCTGGGCTAGAAGGTGTGCTTCTTTCCGGATGAGGTTGACAGCCTGCAAAGACTTGAGAAACTCTTGGTTAGTTAAGTCACCCACGTGGTCCAAGTGTAATTTGGGGATTATGGGAGGTGGTTTTCTATAGATTATTTTAAAAGGGGTTAAATGTTTTAAATAAGGGGTACATCTGGTTCTTAATAAGGTGAAAGGGAGAAGACTTACCCAACTTTCTCCAGTCTCCAGTAAAATTTAGTTAGTTTCCTTTAAAATCCTATTCATCCTCTCTACCTGTCCTGAGCTCTGAGGCCTGTAAATGCAATGTAATTTCCAGTCTATTTTAAGTGCCTCAGCTAGACTTTTGGATATCTTGGGCCGGGCCATTGTTGGACCCCAACGCCAAGGGTAAGCCAAATCATGGGAGGATTCTTGTCAGGAGGTGCCTGGCAACTATATTGGCAGTCTCATGCTTGGTGGCAAAAGCTTCAGTCCATCCGGACTAAGTATCTATAAAGACCAGGAGATATTTATAGCCATATTTGTAAAATCTAATTCCCAATGTTCCCCTGGTTCATGGCCTCTGATTCGGACCCCTACACTGCGAGAGATTGGAGGCCCTGGGTTGACCTGAGTGCATGCTGAGCAACGGGTTACCTCTGAGTTGGCGATGGTCTTTAAATCTGGAACATAGAAATGCTTATTAATTAGAGCAATTAATTTTGAGGTACCAAGGTGAGTGCTATAATGGAGGTCCTGGACTAGGGCAATACCCAATGCTTTTGGCAGCAGCAGGCGCCTGTCGGACAATCATTGCCAAAGTCCAGCCTCAGTGGTGCAAATCAGTTTTTGTCCTAATTCTTGTTCTTCTTGGTTATAGCTAGGAGAAGTAGGTAGGGCTCGTTGGGGAAGTAGTGGCAAGATTTCAAGTGGTTTCACTTCTCCCAACGCTACCTGCTTTGCAGTCAGGTCTGCAAGAACATTCCCTTTCTTGGTGCGACTTGGTTGGGTCTCATGCCCTTTGCAATGGATAACGGCTACCTCTTTAGTTTCCCATATAGCTGCTAAAAGGGCTAAAATCTCTTGCTTATTTTTAATTTCTTTTCCAGCCAATGTCAAAAGTCCTCTTTCCTGATAGAGGGTTCCATGTACCAGGGCAGTTGCAAATGTATACCGGCTGACAGTGTAGATATTGACTTTTTTACCTTTTGCCCAGTGAAGCACCTGGATCAGAGCAATTAGTTTTGCTTTTTGGGCAGAAGTTCCTTGGGGCAAGGCCTGTGACCAGAGTACTTGATTTTCCGTGGTCACCACTGCACCTGCATATCTCAGTCCATCTTTCAGATAACTGCTTCCATTAGTATAAAGCTCGTAGCCTGGGTTTTCTAGGGGAGTGTTCCGAAGGTCAGGTCTAGATCCAGTGATAGTCTCTAAAATGTCCAGGCAATCATGGACAATTTCTCCATATTTAGAATCTGGCAACAGAGTAGCTGGTTTGAGAGCAGTGGACTTAGAGAAAGTGACTTGAGGGGGATTTAGTAGCAGCACCTGATATTGAGTAAGACGCGCATTTGAAATCCAACGGTCAGGTGGGGATCTAAGGAGGGCCTCAGTGATGTGGCCCCCAATAATCTGCAAGTTTTGGCCCAAGGTCAATTTTTGTGCCTCCTTGACAAGAAGGGTGGTTGCAGCTATTGCTCTCATGCATGATGGCCATACTGCAGCTATAGGGTCTAGTTGCTTGGAGAGATAGGCCACTGGGCGTTCCCAAGGCCCTAAGGATTGAGTGAGGGTCCCTTTGGCAATCCCCTTCTTTTCAGCTACAAACAGCTGAAAAGGTTTTGTGATGTCGGGTAGGGCTAAGGCAGGGGCTGAGGCTAAGGCTTGCTTGAGGGCTATAAAGACCTGTTCTTCTTCCCGAGTTCAATGAAAGTTAGGGTCCATTCTGCCTGTGCAGGCGTATAAGGGTTTTGCAATTTTAGCAAACCCGAGTATCCAGAGCCTGCAGTAGCCTACCACCCCTAGGAATTTCTGTACCAGGCACTTGGTGGTTGGAGTTGGGATATTCAGGATAGCTTTTATCCATCCCAGAGATAGGGTCCTCTTACCTTCTTCCAGATGGTAGCTCAAATATGTGGCTTTTCACATGCAGATCTGAGCATTTTTCATGGACACCCGGTAGCCGAGGCATGCTAGTTCAGAGAGCAATTCCTTGGTGGCGATTAGGCAATCCTCTTCTGATGCTGCTGCAAGAAGAAGATCATCTACATGTTGCAAAAGAGTTACCTGAGGGTGGGATTCCCTGAATCCCAGGAGGTCTCGGCTCAGGGCTTCATCAAAGATGGTTGGAGAATTCTTGAATTCTTGTGGGAGTTTAGTCCAGGTTAGCTGGCCTGAAAATCCCCCTTCGGGGTCCGTCCACTTAAAGGTGAAGATGGGTTGGCTCTGAGGTGCCAATGGTAAGGTGAAGAAGGCATCTTTCAGGTTTAGTACAGAATAGAAAGTTCATCCTGGAGGCAGAGAGCTCAGAAGGGTATAAGGGTTAGGTACAGTGGGGTGAATGGTTTCAACCTTCCCATTGACTTTTCTTAGGTCCTGTACTGGTCTATACTCTTTGGTCCCTGGCTTTTTAACTGGTAAAAGGGGGGTATTCCAGGGTGATTGGCAGAGAGTCAGTATCTCCTCTTCTCTTAATCTCTTGATATGTTTTGCTATGCCTTCCCTTGCCTTCTGACGTATAGGGTATTGCTTGACTTGGATGGGGAGAGCAGTACTCATGAGTTGCACAATGATAGGAGGTTGATGTAAAGCCAATCCTGGTGGGTTGCTCTCTGCCCAGACCCCAGGGATTTTAGTAAGTAGTTCCTGGATATAGCTTTTTCCTATAGCCCCCTTGGGCTTTTGTTCAAATAGAATATATTCTTCAGAGATAGGGACACTTAACATAATTGAATGAGGGAGCTGATCTCTCAGTTGCAAAGTTGTTTTCCCCATCTTTAAAAGAAATGGTTGCCTTTAATTTCCACAGCAAGTCTCGGCCTAAGAGGGGGTATGGGCATTCTGGTATTACTAAGAAGGAATGGGTAATAGTACCCTTTCCTAAGTCAGTAATTCGGGCTCGAGTCCAGGGGTAAGATTTAGGTTTTCCTGTTGCCCCTATGATAGAAGTCTTCTGGGATGAGAGTTCCCCAGTAGTTTCTTAGAGAACTGAAAAAGTGGCCCCCATGTCTATTAGGAATTCAGTTGGCTTCCCTTCGACTGTTAACTTTATCATGGGTTCCTGGGGGCCAAGCTCGAAGGAACCCTGACCCCCTCAATCTTCAGTTTCTACTAAGAGGCAGGCCGGTTCCTTAGGTTCCTGAGTCCTTCTGCCTATCAGTTTAGGACATGCAAAAGGCACATTGGTTCTTCTTTAGGTCTCCTCTCTCCGGCCGTGCCTAGGAGGGATGGGGTTTCCAGGTTGGTGCTGCCAGCAAGATTCGCGAGAGCTGCTTAGTTTGCTCCCGAATAGGATCTTCTCTATTTTGGAAAACTTTCTGAGCTATTTCTACCAATTCACTTCTAGCTTTTCCTTCAAACCCTTCTTGCTTTTGAAGTTTATTTCTAATATCTGGGGCCGACTGAGAGACGAACGCCATGTTTACCATTTGTCTGTTATTTTCATCTTCTGGGTCTAAGGGGGTGTACATTTGATATGCCTCCAATAATCTTTCTAAGAAGCAGCCGGGGACTCGTCCTTACCCTGTATGACTGCACTAACCTTAGTTAAATTAGTAGGCTTTTTAGCTGCAGCCCTTAGACCCCTAAGTAGAGACTGGTGATAGTGGCGCAAGGCTGTCATCCCTGCATCAGTGTTAGGGTTCCAACTAGGAGGACTCAAAGGGAGTGATTCCTCTAATTCATCCCTCCTAGTCTGGGAGTCCCCCTCATTGTCCCCCAAGATAATCTTAGCAGCCTCCCGATGGATTCTCTCTCTCTCCTCAGAAGTGAACAAAGTTTGTAAAATCTGTTGACAATTATCCCAGGTAGGCTGATGAGTGTGGAAAATAGTTTCCAAAAGCGAAATCAGCCTCTGGGGGTCCTCTGAAAAAGGAGGGTTCTGGTGTTTCCAATTATAGAGATCAGAGGTGGAAAATGGGACATAAATCATTCGAGTATGGCCCAGAGGCGCCCCTGGTTGAGGAGGAACTTCCCTGAGCGGCAACAGGGGCACTGAAGAATCAGGCCCTGGTGGAGGGGGCTGATAGGGCATTCCCACTCTCATGTGGGGAGGACTCTGGACTTCCCCTTGGGGCAAGCGCCCTGGTGCCTGTTGCTGCGAGGGAGTTCTTGGGTAAGGTGGGGGGTTAAATAAGCTTTCAGCTATATCATCAGTTTCTCCCGGCAGAACAGGATGTAAACAGGGTTTCTGTTTTTCTGGTTTCTCATCGTGCTTTTCTTTCAGGGTATCCCGTGCCCCTCGAGGTTTCGGGGCAGTTACTAAAATGGTTTTTTCGCCTACCCTTGCATAGATATCCCCCTTTTCTGGTTTTTGGTATTTTTGGATATAATTTATTTTATTATACACAATGTTAATCCAAATATCTATATAAACCCTCTGGTCGGGGTGGGGAACCCCATAAACAACAGACCGTACAGCAAATAACAGAGATAAATCAAATGAGCCTTTCCAAGGCTAATCTATTCGGAAGGCTGGCCATTCAAGTTCACAGAGAGTCCGTAGGAAGCCTGGATCTGCTGGCTTCCCATAGTCACAGGACCTCTTAAAGAAATCAGAAAAATTAGCAAGAATGCATTCAAAAGGAGTCCCCGGAATGGATTTTCCTTGTCCCATCCTGTTAGGGTTGAAACAGTTAAAACACCAAGAAACACTGACATAGACAGACAAACGAACAAAACACTGGAGACTAGTCTCACTCCCACTCACACAGCCAAATACCAAAGTGAAACCTAACGGTTTCCGAAATCAGGAGAGGGCATCCCGTCCCTGATTTGGGGTGTGCAGTACCACGGAGTCCCGCCTGCAACAGCCCCCACAAATGCTCCGGATCCGACACAAAAGGGAGAATCCCTTACCAGATTCCTCGTGGCCACTGTCCTAGTCCGAATCTGATCACAAATTGAAAGCAAAGGTGAGGAAATGGAGGCTTAGTCTGAGGAGGTTGACCCCAATTAAGGGGGACCTTGCGGTTGATCTCACTGGGGCCTCCAAATGATGTAACCCAGGAGATTGACCACACTCAGACTTTAACCACTTTTATGAAGTTTATTGAGCTAAGCCCGTGGGTGTCTGCAGCACATCTCATGCAGGAGAGAACTGCAGCCCCCAGGTTTTAAAATGGCTCCCTTTTATAGGATGTTGCTGTCACAGTTTGCAAGCAAGCAGGATGTACAGAAGTGGATTTTGGCAGTTAGCTAGCATTTGCACAGAATGCCCTGATAGTCTGGGGCACAACTGCAGGGTTAGATGTCCTTGCAGGATTGTTCAAGGGAGGGGAGGTTGTGTGCTTGTCTGTCCTTGCAAGATTGTTGATGGGAGGGGAGGTTGTGCACTTTTTAGATAGGACACTTAGGGGACAGTGGAAAATTTTCTTTTCTACATTACTCTGGTTGCCATGAAGGCCTATGGGTAGGCTAATAATTTAGTGTTCAACAATATCAGGAGATTATTATGACTAACTATGATCTATAGCATACATTTTGATATATTATTAACATATTATTAACAAGGTCCATCTTTTGTATTGATGCAAAAATATTACAGTATTCTTGTTAACTATAGTCCATAGATTACATTAATTGTATTTTCCCCATGCTTCTCCACATTCTTATCACCTTTTAATAGTGATGTACATGTGTTCTAGTTCATAGAAGGACATTTTTATATTTGTACTATTAACCACAATTCTCATTCACTTTTGGATTCACTATGTTATTCTCTAGCTTTCTTTCAATTGACATTTACATCCTTAGATTACCCTGTTCAGCCACAATCCATTTATAAACCAGCTGCCTTAGTTCTACTCATTATAATGTGTTACCATCAACTCTCTCCATTTCCACACTTTTAGAGTCAAGCTAATTAAAATTTCTACATACTTTAAGTATCAGTACACCTTCTTAGCCCTCCACTTATAGCCTAATAACTTATGCTATAGGTTTTAACTCCATGCATTTATTCTTTCTAATTAGTTCATATTAGTGAGACCATGCAATATTTGTCCTTCTGTTATGGGCTTATTTCACTTAACATAATGTCTTCAAGGTTCAGCCGTGTTATCATATGCGTCCCAATTTCATTTCTTCTTACAGCAGCATAGTATACCATCATATATATATTCCACATTTTTTAATCCATTCATCAGTTGATGGACACTTGGGTTGTTTCCATCTTTTGGCAGTTGTGAATAATGCCACTATGAACATCGATGTGCAAACGTCTGTTCGCATCACAGTTTCAATTTCTTCAGGAATACCAGAGAAATTGCTGGATCATGTGGTAGTTCTATATTTAGCTTCCTGAGGAACCACCAAACTGTCATCCCCAGACACTGCACTATTGTACATTCCCACCAAGAGTAAAGGCATGTTCCTATTTCTCCACATCCTCTCTAGCACTCACTTTTAAATAATGGCCATTTAAGTGGTATGAGATGATATCTCATTGTTGTTTTGATTTGCATTTCACTAATAGCTAGTAATATTGAACTTTTTTTTTTCATTGTGCTTTTTCATCATTACTTATTTCTTTTTTGGAAAAATGTCTATTTAAATCTTTTGCCCATTTTGTAATTGGATTACTTGCTCTTTTATTGTTGAGTTGAATGATCTCTTTACCTAGAATGGAAATCAAACCCTTATCAGAAATGTGGTTTCCAAATATTTTCTCCATTGAGTGGGCTGCATTTTAAACTTCTTGGCAAAGTCCTTTGAATCACAAAAGTGTTTAAATTTGAGGAGGTCCCATTTATCCATGTTCTCTTTCATTGCTTGTGCTTTTGGTGTAAGGTTTAAGAATCTACCATTTACCCTCTTGAAGATATTTTCTTACATTTTCTACTAGGAGCTTTATAGTTGTAGATTTCATAGTTAGATAGTTGATCCACTTTGAGTTATTTTTGTAAAAAAAAGTGAGATAATGGTCCTCTTTCTATCTTTTGGCTGTGGATATCCAGTTCTCTTAGCACCATTTGTTGAATAGACTGTTTTGGCCCACACTGGGTAGGTTTGACAGTCTTGTTAAAAATCAGTTGACCATAGATGTGAGGGTCCATTCTTGAAACATCAATTCAGTTCCATTGGTCTATGTGTCTATCTTTATACCACTACCATGCTGTTTTATTTTTAAACCACTGTAGCTAGGTAATGTGATTTAAATTCCAAAAATGAGAATCCCCCAACTTCAATCTTCCTTTTTAAGATGTTTCTGGCTATTCAGGACCCCTTACCCTTCCAGATAATTTTGATAATTGTGTTTTTTATTTCTTTAAAAAATACTGGTGTAGTTTTTTTTCAGGATTTCATTGAATTTGAAATCAGTTTGGGTAGAATTGACATCTTGATATTTAGTCTTTCAATCCACGAGCACAGAATGTTCTTCCATTTATTTAGGTCTTTTAAAATTTCTTTTAGCAATGCATTGTAGTTTTCTGAATACAAGTGCTTTATATCCTTGGATAAGTTTATTACTAATTATTTGATTCTTTTAGTTGCTATTGTAAGTGGAACATTTTCCCTGACTTCCTCCTCATATTAGACATTACTAGAGTATAGAAGCACTACTGATTTTGCCATATTAATCTTGTATCCTGCCAATCTGCTGAAATCATTTATTAGCTCTAGCTAAATCTTTGTTGTAGACTTTTCAGGACTTTCTAAGTATAGGATCATATCATCTGTGAATAGCAAAATTTGTTCTTCTTCCTGTCCTATGTGGATGCCTTTTTTTAAAATTTTATTTCTTGCCTGATTGCTCTAACTAGAACCTCTAGCCCTACAATGAACAACAGTGGTGACAGTGGGCATCCTTGTCTTTTCCTGATCTCATCAGATAAGCTTTCAATCTTTCTCCATTGAGTACAATGTTAGCTGTGGGGTTTTCATATTTGTCCTTTATCATGTTGAGAAAGCTTCCTTCAATTCTTATCTTTTGTAGTATTTTTATCAAGAAAGGCTGTGGTAATTTTGTTAGATGCCTTTTCTGCATCAATCTATAGGATCAATGGAATTTTCTTCTTTGATTTATGAGTGTGGTGTATTATGCTGATTGCTTTTCTTGTATTGATCTTCTCTTGCATGCCTGATATAAAACTACTTGATCATGATGAATAATTCTTTTAAAGTATTGTTGGATTCGATTACCAAATGGACAAAGACCCTCAGGGCTTCCTCCTATTGTTGGGCTGCAGCCCATCAATATCCAGCTGGAGGGGACCCTGAGCCTGGGCATGCATGTCCTCGTGGAACAGCCACACAGAGGCCCAGATTCCCTCAGAGCCACAAGGCCAGCACCACTTGCTTCCAAGGAGAAATCAATCAAGTATCTGAAGCTCTCAGTGCTGGAGGAAACGGGAGTCAAACTGAGAGGAGATTTGTGCTGGGTAGGGGGTCAGACAGCAGCACAACAATACTAGGGAAATGACATGGGAGAGGGGGCATGGAAACACTGTCTTCCTGGGTCCTCCCTAAGAAGCAGCCACTGATGAAGTTTATGAATAACTGTTTAAATTGTGTGGACTAAACTTTTCCCTTTGAAGAACTGGCATATTTGAGCTTTGAGATGAGTGCAAACTAAATAGCTGTCATTAAAGAATGTTCCAAGGAAATTGGCTGAGAAATTATTTTCTATATTGATCAGGAAAAATCCCAAAGCAGTTGGTTGTTTAGAATTTAGTTAGTAGAAATATAGCCATGCTGGCCTCTTTGTTCGGACAAATGTACTGTGGTAAATTAGAGGTCAAAAACAGGGAAAGATGGGATGAGTGTAAATGGAAACTGTCTAACTTGTCTTTGAAACTTTTCTGTAAATCTTAAATTATTCCAAAATAAAAATTTTAAGCAGTCAATTTTGATAGAAAACACCCAGTTTATATTGGGAGTATTAAAACTTCTCTTTGAAAAATAATATGTACTCACACTGCCAGAAAGCATTAACTGTTTGAATGTGGTCAGAAAAATAAATATCTGCTTCCTCATTTCCATTGTGATCCATAGTAGTTAGGTATGCTTAATTGAAATGATGTAAAAATAACATAAGTAGCATGCTAATAGATGCCTCTTGTTTTCAGGTATAATTTGGTCTTCTGAAAGTTGTTGTTTTGGGGCTGAGACATGCTAGGGAGAGGAAAGCTGGCACCATGAGTGGGACCTGGTTCATGTTTCAAGAATGGATAAATATCAAACATTTTATGTGGTTTAGATCTATGAGGGATTGATCAAGGTTTTGGGCCACAGCTTCTATGGATGGGAAATAAAGGGAAATAGATAGCCTCCTCATTTCCCTTTCCTTTAGGAAATGATGGGATTGTAAACATTTGGCATTTAAGATGTATGATTTTGGAGGTGAAAATTAATTTGAATCAACTTACTACATTGGGGAGGTGCAAGGGATCAAATCAATTTGCATGATATTAGGAGCTCAAGCCCAGCAAAGTGTCCTATGTCCCTGCCCCCTGCAGGCACAGCCTGGAGCTGATCACGGTGTGAAAACATGACCCTGCAGGTGAGGCCTTCTCATTCCTGTGTGCAGGTGCATGTGGACAGGCACCTGCTGGCTGAGCCCTCTACTACCACCTGCTCCCGCTGGAGGCTGAGTCTGCAGCAGTCAAGTTCCTGGAAATCTCTTGGGCAGGAACCACCTGCTGCAAACTCCTCTAGGGAGGAATGAATCCCAGACCCTGGCCCCTCCCAGATCTACCTGGAAGCACTAGGCCTGCCTGGTCAGTCTCAATGTCTCTAAACACCAACCTGCTGAAAAGCAGGGAATTTGGTTCTCCTTGTGGGGTCACTCAAAGAAGGCAAATTTTGGGGTATCTGTTTGACTCTTTTGACAAAAACTTTCAAATTACACAGCTGAAATATTCTGCCACCAGAAACATGTAAAGGCTCTATGTCTGTTGTGTGGGTGTTTAAAAATATCAGAGGTCAGCAAAAAATAAATAAATAAATAAATAAATAAATAAATAAATAAATAAATAAA
>JAKSZT010054248.1:595884-703107 GCA_026826555.1 Tolypeutes matacus | reverse complement strand
AAATAAATAAATAAATAAATAAATAAATAAATAAATAAATAAATAAATGTCATCATTTGGGGGATGTCTAAATGTAATGCAAATTTGGTGTTTTTCAGCCAAAACATGTTATCAAAATATTTTGGTATCTTTTTTATAAGTGGATTCTTGAGAAACTCAAGCACACTTAAAAATCTGAACCTGTAGAAATTGTTCTACTTGACCATTTAATGTAGTTGTCAAAATCTAAATGAATTTTCATAAATAATCTAGTTGTACCTTTTGAAATTCCTAATTGGATTTAAAAAGTTGGATTTGTACAATGTTGAAGCAATAATTACCTATATTTAGCCAAATGTTTTAAGAAGCTGAGATTCAATATTACAGCTGCCTGTGTCATGTGGTGGAAACTCGAACACTAATAGCAATAAAAGGATAAAGATTTAAAGGGAAGTTAATATGTGAATATGACTAAGCATTGTTTTTCATTTCACTTTTTCATTAATAAGGAAAATAAAACTTGAATGATTTGGAGTTATTGAAGTGATTGTGCTACATCTCTTGGCACTCCATTACTGATTTCGTTGGCTAAATATCTTGAGTATTCCTTGACTAGGAAGTATAAATATCTTAAGCCTTTAAGGAGTGTTCTTGTTATATAGTTGAGGAAGCTGGGATTTAATTTACATTTCTGCACACTGAGTCCATTGGACCTGGAAACTCATGGGCTTTCCCCTCAATGTGGTGCCTTTAGAAAAATAAATAGTTTTTCATTTGAAAAAGTATTTAATAATTTATTCCCTGCTGGTTCAAACAATGATATGCACTTACTTGTAAATATTCAATAAAATGCTTCTAAAGAAAAAAAAATTATGTCATTTAATCTGGGTTCATCTGTGTATCTCTCTGAACACTAGGGTAACAACTGAGTTAGTTAATAGAATTCAATGAGATAAAAGCACCTGGACAGAACTTCTAAGAAGTAATGCTTCCATAACCTCTTGAGCTGCCGTTTTCATTTTATTTTTGAAGTTGAAATAAACTTTGATTAAAAAAGGACTTAAAGGAAAATGGAGAGTTTAAGTTTTGGCACGCCACTGTAACTGGAGCACATGGCGTGGTATTAATTTAATCCTTCACCAGCAAGTGTTTATTGAGCACCTATGGAGCACTTTTTTGAGGGTCTAAGGACACAGCAGGATGTAATCTTGACCAGGGAACTTATATTCTACTATGGGCAGAGAGTCAATAAGCAAAGCAATAAAGAATGTAGATTGTACATTAACTCAGGACCCTCATTTAAAGGGCGTCATGTGGCAAAGTTTAAAGTTGCCTCCTCTTGATTTCTAAGCTGTTATAGGTTGAATTATATCCCCACAAATGATATGATGAAATCCTAATCCCCAGTGTCCCAGAATGTGAAGATATAAGGAAATAGGGTCATTGCAGATGCAATTAATTAAGATGAGGTCCTACTGAACAGGGTGGGTCCTTAATCCAATATTACTGTGTCATCTCAGCTGTAAAACAGGCTTCTTCTATCTCCATAATCCCATGACTTTTCTTGGGAGTCACATGGTGGACATTAATTCAAATGACCCCAAAGATATAACTTCCAAAAATCACTCAGAGACCATCAATGGCCTCTCCCCTCTGGCATCTGGTCACCAACTGACAGAGGAGCACACATTTGGGATGGTTCTGGCTGACATTTCCAGAAGCCCATCTGCCATAAGTCAGAAGCAGGACATTCTCAGAGGGAATCAATGGCTTCTTCCTCCTGGGCTGCTGGTCACCCACTGACTTTGGACCACACCAATGAATAGTTATGTTTGATAATTCCAGAAGCCCGTCTGCCATAAGCAAGAGGAAGGACAATCTCAGAGGGAATGTTTACCTGTGGAATTCCCTGCCAAACCAGGCCCACACTGACCATAAAAGCTGACCATCCCTTCTGAAAGTTGCACTCCCTGCTCTCCTAGGGGTACCTCCATGCTGACTCTTCTAGTATGTCCATTTCATGAGGGTACTGCTGTAACCTGGACTACATTTGGTAGTGGACAATGGTGACGACTACAAGAACATCCAGGGTAGTGGGCTGGGCCCCTTGGACCCTGGGTAGGTCCATTCCGTGTACCCATCTCTTCTGAATGATGATTCTGAGCAGTACTCAGCATGTACAGGCAGCATGTCCACCCCTGGGAGGGGGCAGATGGCAGCCATGGTGTGAGGTGCCCAGTAAGGCACTGAAGCAGCCACTCATCCATCACTGATATTCAGGTGAGGGGAAGGTGCCCACTCAGCTCCCCCAGCTCTGGGATGCTGTGGCTCTGGCAGGACAACCTGCTGGCTCAGGTCCCCCTGACACTCCCTCCCTGCAACACCCCCAAATCCTTCACCAGGCATCAAAGCCCTGTGTGATCATTCATACACTCCACAGTGTGCTCCCCACATGTGTACCCCCTCACTAGAGCCTCCTTCACTCTGGAACCCATCAAGCCCTTGCCCACCTCAAAACCCCCGTGGCTCAGTGCCCCTCCTATGGCCCCCATTCCATGCAGTTCTCATCCTCAAAGCTGTGCTCAGAGGCTACCTCCTTGGGGCTCTTGTAAAAATCACAGGCTCTGGGGTTCCGACCTACCACTGGGCCACATCACAATCCTTCACAGTCAGGTTAACGTGGAAACATCTCAGACCCTCAATTTTCTCAATAGAAAGTGGATGAGTGTCCAAACCCCATGAGGGTGTGTAGAGAAAAGCTGGACAGATCAGGGCCAAGGGTCTAGACTCAGGAGACTTCGTGAACCAGGAGCTCCAGCCCAGGACAAACACCCTAAGTGTCAGCATGCAACCAGGGATGGCTTAGAGCAGTGATTCTGAGTCCCAACTTATGCCTGGGTTTGATTCCAGAGTGCTGGGGAAACTTGAGTGCTGGAGCTTATGGCTCATCTACAAAATGGGGAACAGCATAGGGCCAGGAGGGGAGCCCTGACAGCAGGAAGAGCCCCAAACACACACTTCAGACAGCCCCAGGTGTCTGCCCCTCCCAGGACCACCCAACCAGGGGGACGGTGGTGGGAGAGAGGGGGAGGAGGCTTGGCCTAACCTCCCACTGCCTCATTGTCAGCACTTGGCAGCAGACGAAGGGCAGCGGGCAACTGCATAGTCTGTACTCGCACCAGTCCCACTGCCCTGCTGCCCTGCTCAGCTGGATTTGGGGTACCCCAGGCCCATCAAGGGGAGTGGAGGAAAAAGAACAGGTGCTTACAGTGCGGGGTTAGTGAGGCAAGTGTGGGAGCGGAGCCGATGGGCACTGCCTGTGCCAGGGGAGGAGGGATCCATTCCATGTACTGTGCTCTGGCCCTTGCGGGCCCTAGGTGGGTGCCCAGCTATTGGCATGAACCGGGGGTCATGCAGTGTCTTCCACATAGGCACATTAGAGGAGCCCCTTGCCAGTGTGACCCGAGTGTGGCACCCCCTACCCATACCCAGCTGGGGATCCTGGCTGTCTGTCCTCACTGAGTGCCCCTTACTCCAGTCCAGATCCAAGGCCCCTGTGTGCAGTTAGAAAACTAAGGCCTGTGGAGAGGCAGACAACAGGAGTGGACAGTATCCAGAGGACCTAGAAAATTCTGGCCTCCTAGGCCTGGCCTCAAATCTTCCCATGGGGTTTGCTTTGAAAATGAGAGCCCCTATTCCCGTGGGACCCCTACCTGCTCCTGCCCATATGAGGTGATTTTCTTCTGAGAATCCTAAATTTCATTCACAAACATGAGCACATACGCACACTCACATACACAATAAGTAACCAGTGTGGACGAAGGATGAGGAGTCAGAGTAGAATCTGGCACCAGAGAGGTGGCAAGAGGCAGAGTAAAAGGGTTAGAGACAGCTCTGCCATGGGGGCAGTACCATCATCCTCCCAATATCATGCACAGGGCCCACAGCACAGGGAGGGGGAGATGCCAGGAGGATGGGTAGGATGATGCCTGAGGTTCCCGGGGGTCTGCTGGGCCTGGGTATCCCCAGGGCAGCGAGAAGCGGACAGAGCTGGTGTACTGCCTACACCAATCTGGGCACCTGGAACCAGAATAAGCTCCTGTAGGGATGGAAGCTATTAGAGAGAAGGCCTCAGTTTCCTCCAATATAAATTGGGGTACTTAGAGTAGGTGACCCAAGCATTCCACACCTAGAATTATGCTTCCCTGTGCTTCTCCATCAATGACCCACCATGCTCTGAGACCTTGGAAAATATGTTCAATACCCTGGGGGTACTTCTGAGCAGATACAGGCTTGGAGGTTTGGGGTGTGAGGACTTGGGGTGGCATAGAGCATGAAGCAACACCAGACCACAAGTCCAGGGCTCAGGAAAAGACAAACCTTGTGGGATCCTTGGATATGATAAAATATAGAATGAGAAGCCTTTGGAGTGTTTTGCACCCGAGTGTAACAAATTCTGATATTCACTGAATTTCGACCCCATCCTGGTGTATGCTTAGAAATGAGGCCAAAGTGGTAAGTGACTTCCCAAGATCACAACCCCTGAACTCAGCCATGATCTGAATTATGTCCCATACTGCTTCTCACCCCTTCTTGTACATCTCTCTTCTCTCCCTTCATGCATTGACTACACATGACACCAGTCCTTGAATTTTCTAGGAATGATCGCCCATCTACCTGATGTTCTCTCGGTGAATGAGGAGCTAGAATGGTCCAATTGTGCCAGAGGGAAGACTTAGAAGACCCTGGAGGGCACACTGACTTGTCCAGGGTCACAGAACTGGCAGGAGGAGGACTGGGTCTGAACCCAGATCAATCCCCTCAGTGGTTCCTGATGCCCCCAGACCTTAGCAGGGTAGCCTGGAGTCCCATGCTGGTGAAATTGTGCACAGTTGGGAAAAGACATGGGAGACAATGGTGAGCAGGCAGCAGCCCACAGGTGTGCTTGGGGAGTTGTTATCTAGGAAACGGGTACAGGGAAGGGGACCCAGGAAGTGACCTCACTTCCTTGGAGATGGAGCCTAACAGAAGTTGGAACCTGGTAACCAGGCACCCAAATTCTAGAGGCAACCCCTAACAACTTACTAGGGCAGAGAAGCTCGAGAGAGCAAGATGTTCACTTGCTGCCTCTGTATTTCCCGAGACTCCCACATCAAAAAACCCCATGGCAAGAGCCTTAGCCAATACTGAGGGCATTGGCTAACCCCACGGCTTCAAAGGCTGTGGCCATTTAACAGGAGGAAACACAAGGTAACACAGGGGGCTGGACAGGACCTGCAGGCCAGGCCAACCCTGTGGCTCTATCTGGGCAGCCTCAGCTCCTCCACTCTGGTGAGGGAGAGTGCAAGGGATGGGCATGAGTGTGGATGTCCCTGGGCAGGATCAGAGTTTGGGGAGGATGCCAGGTGGCTCGTCATATTCACTTCTAGGCAATGCCTGGCAGTGCAGGATGGGGAGACCTGGGCTGGTACTGCTCTACCCAGATATTGATCCTGAGCTTGGAGCTATCGTTTCCCCTCTGGGAGGAAGACTACAGAAAGGATCTGTGCTTCATCTGAGAGGAGAACTTCACATGGGCTTCTTCCACTTTGGAACTGCCAGGCTGGGCCCTGATGCCTCCATCCTGGCTGATGGCTCTGTCTTTGCAGGGCTCCCCCCATGAGACCAGTGACAAGCAGGATGTTGAGATCATCGACACTTCCTCCCTTACCAGGGTGTTGGTGCATCACACTGCCAACAGGGACCAGAGCAGAATGGAGGTGAGATGGGAGCAGAGGGTCCGCCACACCCAGGTCCCTAGACAGTAATGTGGGCTCCAGATCCCAGACCCTGCCTGGGCAGCACCCCAGCTTCCCTTCCAGGGACTCCTTCTGTCAGTGCTCAATCCCACGCCCAGAGGGATCCAGGCCCCACCACCAACCACAACTGCCCCACCCAGCCCCAACCTTGAGCAGGTGAACGTTTGATTGAATATCAGAAAAGAGATTTCCACAAAGATTCACCTTCATGTTAAAACATGAAGGTAGTTGTTTTTGCTATGCTTTGTTTGTTTACTCTACCTGCTCTCCCATCACAGGAGCCCCACATGCAGTCAGGTAGTTTGCCCCCCCAAACTTTTCTCTCCTACTCATTGTCACCTTTCCTGGGTCAGTTTTACATAAAGACGGTGAGGGAATGATACTGTATTACATGTTTCTCCTCAACTTACCATTTCTCAGAGCTCACCCCTGTCACTTCCAGGTCAGGTGACAGGGTTGCATCATTATCATAGGTTAGGCTGGGGCCTCAGGGGATCAGCCTTTCACTCCATTGGACCTTGACAGGAATTCTTCCTCTTGCCATTTGAACAGTGCTGCAGTGAATATCCCGTGTCCTTGGATATACTAATATTTCCAGATCACTCAGAATAGACTCCTGGGAATGGGATGGTCTCATGAAGGTTATGCAAATATAAATTTTGAATGCCTGGGGCCAATTAAAACAGTTAAAGACCAAAAAGCAGGCTGCTTCCCTGTCATCTGACAATCTTGTGTGCAAAAAGGTTTGAAACTCTGATCTGGTGTCAGCATGGAAAATAAAGTCATATTTCAATTTCCCCAGTGAAGAAGTGATCGTTCTTGAATATTTTTAAGACAATTTAGAATTTCTCTTCACTGCATCATCAGCTCACATCCTTGGACAAGCCAGGGTCATTCTCCCACCATCAAATTCCCAGGCATTTACCAATACACAGTATCAGGGATCACAATACCATCACATTAACAAAACTCATTTTAATGCAAAAGACACAAGAGAAGACATCCTGCTTTGCAATTAAATGCCTACACCCAGGGTGGGTTTCCCTGTCAAGGTCAATAACCTGAAGAAGTCCATGTCCCACCTGCTGACCCAGTTCCTGAGATCTTGTTAATTCCTGGTCTGAGTTTCATCCCCAAGCCTCCTGGTGGACATAGAGAAGCTCTGACTGTGTGTTCTTCCTCTGTCACTAATGCCGACACCCCAGTGTGAAAATGAACCTGCCGAGGATGAGGAGAATTCCAGCCCAGAGGAGGCATTTGAAAGGGACAGCAGGCAGAAGGATCTGAGCCAGAGTCTGGTGCACAGCCACCTTGACAGGCAACGCTCAGTCACCTGCCCTTTTCTGGGGAAATATAAAAACTTCCACCACACCCAAGAGGCCCGGGACCAGCTGCTCACCAGGTGAGCACCATGCCCCAAACTAGCCCAAACTCTGCCAGACTTCAGCAGGTGTCTTGGGACATCACTTCAACTCCCTGCACATCACATGGCTCATTGGAAAACTAGGGCTTTAGAAGACACAGATAACAGGATTACTAAGTGGATCAAAACATCAGGGCCTGATATGAGGCTGGGCAGAGCGCCAGCCCTGGCTCCAGCATCCAGAGGAACATCAGCTGGTGAGCTCGTGCCTGGCCGGGCACCACAGGAGGCTGAAGCTCCTTCCTTCCACTCTCTTGAGAGCACATTTGTGTTTTTTTCTTAGCTTTTTTTTTTAATTTTTTCTATGGATTTGTTTATTTTGCAGTGTTAATCTATATATATTAAATTATTGTTGTTATTACTATTTTGTAGTGTGCTTTACAGTGTTTTAGGTACATTTAGAGTTGTGCAACCATGCTTCACTGTTTTTGAAAACATATCTTTATGCCAAACAGAAACCCCTGCCCGCTCCGCAGTCGCACTCTTTTTCGCCTCTTTGGACCCTAGGAACCACTGACCTACTGCTGTCTGTGTACTTCTGACCTGGGCACTGGCCTAAGCAGGTGGAAAGTCTGAGTCTGCAGGCCCAGAGTCAGGCTCAACCAGCAAGCCTTTACACTCTTTTGACATATGGGAGCAATGAAGCTCAGGCAGGTTAATGACTTGTCCAAAGTTCCCCAGTTGGAATGTCAGGGAACAAGGATGGAACCCAGACCAGGGCTCAGAGCAGGGCTAGGTGTCTGAAGTCTGAGTTACCCATTTTGTGGCTTGGTCCCTCCCTTCTTCTGCCCCTGCCAGTGGCTCAACCCCACACACCTTTTCAAGTTCTAGCAGATTCTGTACAGGAGGTGGTCTTGGCTTGCTTTACAGGGTATGGCTAGAATTGAGTGCATGGAGAAGGGTGGTCCTGTGGTGTCCTAGAAATTGACCACATGATCTCCCCAACCATGCAGGGCATATAGGTTATCCAGGGAGATGGAGGAACAGATAGGGAGAGGTTTTGGTACTCCTGAGAATGACAGAAGAGAGTGCCCTACATGGCAAGGCATTCACTGGGCAGGGTCATCACAGACAAGGTCCTGGAAGGATCTGGGGAACTGGCTCAGGACTCAAAAAGAAACTGGGAATCCTATGCCTGGGCAAGGTGAAGCCATGGCCTTATTTATGGTTTCTACAATTTTAATTGAGTTTTTACTCACCTCTATTCAACATTTTGAGGTATCTTGCTCCTCTTATTCAGTTCCATCAAAATATATTTTTCTTTGCAAGTAAATTTGTATTCTTCATTTAATTGGATAAGGTACATGTCTTGCATGCTTTCCTTTTGTCCTTGACTGAAATGAAACTCAGAGCTACATTTTCTCCATTCTTGCTACAAAGTTTCTTCCTACATTTCTAGGTATATTTTATCTTCTTATCTTTTAAGAATTCCCCACTTTGTAAATTTTAATTTGCCAATTTGTTTACAGAAGTGTTTTATGTTTCACAGACTCAAGCTCTATTACAAAGTATCAAGATGGAGCTCTTAAAACTCATTAAACAGATACCACCGTGTTCTCTCTGGCCATGCAGCAAATTACCAGGGGCATGGACTGGAGAATATGGGAGTGCAGACAGTGTTGGGTGGGGCAGGAAATCCTTCAGTATTTTGTAAACAAATTCAGAATGAGATGTTACAATGGGACCTCTCAGTTATCATCAGGTCTGATCAAATCAGATGAGGCAGGAACATGCAAGAGCCTGTGCAAGTTTTCCAAACAGTCCCTGAGTTCTTTAAGCTACCTGATGATGAGCACCTTAAAGGATGGTGAAGAGTCCCAGACAGGTATCCCTTGGGAATCACCCTGTACTCACTTCCACTCATGATGTTGGTCTTTGTGCCTAGGCCACAGTGGGTGATAATTTGGGAAAGGAGCACCCCAGGGGAAGGTAGAAGAAAAGCAGGTGGATCTGTACAGTACTCTTGTATAGTTTCAACAAGTGTTTCACAAAATTGCAAGGTGTTGGTGGAGGGGAGATCTATACAAGCCTTGTATGATTATTTGCATGTGCTTGTTTCCTTTTTTTGAGTTGCCAGGGCTGGAGATTTTACCTAGGACTTTGGACATGAGAAGATAATGCTTAACAACTGAACCACAAATCATACAGTATTTTTTCTTTTGTGTCTGGTATACTTAACTAAATTTAATTTTCTCCAGTTTCATCCATGTTTTCATATGCTTCACAACTTCACCACCATTTGTTGAAGAGGCCATCCTTTCTGTCCTACTTGAGTAGGCTAGGTGACCTTTTCAATTATCAGTTGAACATATATGTATGATTGTGTTATAATATTATGAACTAAATATATTGTCTAAACTCATGGAGTTCATAATGTATGTTTGTTTATTAAATTCACAAAAGTTATTATACATTTATTGTTTATAAATGTTCCTGTATGAATGATATACTCTAATAAAAGTTTATTCAAAACTACTCCACTATATAGTGGAATTAAAATCCAAAGAGTCAACACAGTTGAGTGACTTCTGCTAACTAATAGATCATACAACATGGTGGACTGGAACACATCAGTTTGGGCTTAGTCCCCAAATGGTAGTTGCTTTTCACCCACATAAAACCAATACCCCTAGACATGGCTTCAAATAATATGTCCATGTTGTATTTACATACTCCAGATATAAGACAATTCCCTTTCACCATCTGGAAACTGGTACCAGTGATAGAGCCTTAGAGAAACACCTGTGCCTTGTGTTCAGCTACACAACTGGATTCCAATCAAGCCATGACAGCTAATTTACAGTGCAAACTACCAAAAATGAGCATATTCTCATGGTATAAGGTAGATCTTTAATGCTTCTCATCACCCAAAAACAAATGGACAATAAAACTTTAAAGTAGATGACTCAAACAATAACTACATCAAGGCCATCAAAAAGCCAATTTACTAATTAGTACTCTCAACTAACTGAAAATATTTTGACATTAAACACTGCACTCTAGAAAAATGAATTACTGAACTTAGAGTGTGTGTAGGACCAGGCAACCTCTGGAATACATTAGGTCTGACGAATCCTAGTCACACCTATCTGCTGTTCTTCTTTATTTTCAACAGAAGCACATGTTCCGGGGTTGTTTTGCAGTCTGGGCTACTGTAGTATTATAAAAAGCCTCCCAATTCCAACCTGGATATTATATTACACTCATGTGTCTCACTGTTGTGGGACTCCATGTGCACCAAGGAATAGGTGACCAAACATTGAGGCACTCGTTTTCTTCTAGTTATACCTGGATTCCTAACCCTATGGTGTAGGTGGGGTACATTATATGCTATAACAAATCTCTTCAAGATGAAATTCCCTCCTTGGATTGTATGAAGAAGACCAAAACAACTGGCTTAAATGACAGAGCAGTAGTTAGGTATAAAAGCTCTTGCCTCAATACTTGGAATGACACCTGGAGTGGCCATACCTAGACAATTCCCACATCAAGTTTTTGGGCAAGAATATCTTCACCCCCAGGGCATAAGGATAGGGAATCAGTAATGTTGTCTCTTTCTCTACCTAGGCTAGCTTACAGTGAAGTATAACCTTATAAAACATGGCCATGTTTAATACAGGCTTTTTTAAAATTATTTTTATTTATTTTAAAAAGATATTTAGATTACATCAGTATTACATAAAAAATGTAAGGGATTCCCATATGCCCTACTTCCCACACCACCCAAATTTACCTCCATTAACAACATCCTTCATTAGTGCAGTACATTTTTTGCAATTGATCAACACATTTTGGAGCATTGCCACTAAGTGTGGATTATAGTTTACATTATAGTTTACACTCTCTCCCACACAATTCTGTAGGTTGTGGAGAGATATATAATCACCTGTATCTGCCATTGCAATGTCATTCAGGACAACTCCCAAGTCCCAAAAATGCCCCCATATTACACCTGTTTACTCTCTCCCTGACCTCAGAACCTCCAGTGGCCACTGCCTCCACATCAATGATATAAGTTCTTCCATTGCTAGAATCACAATACATCTATAGTAGAATAACAATATGTCCACTCTAATCCATAGTTCATCCCCCAATCCTGAGGATTCAGGGATGAATACAGGCTTTTGATAAAGCTACCAAGCAGAGCAACTGCTGGCTTGGTCAGCATTTGAATCGAAATGACAGTCCATCTCTCCACATCATTACAGCCCTCCTGTCATCATAGTGGTCTACACTAGTATACTGCATATATGACCTATCATCATGGGGAAACCTCCCTATAAACTAGAACAGTAAACTCCACTGTATGTGCGAGACATCTTTCAAATTCCAAGGGCTCTCCATAAGAGTGTCCTAACATTGGAGGATATTTTTTCTCTCTATTAAAAACAAAGTTCATAATTACAGTCATCAGTATCAAAGGCCCATCTCAATAGTCTTTCGTCCTTCACTAAGCACCACCCCTGTACTCGGGGTATTCTTGCTGTCCCATTAGAAAATGTGGCAGAGCTCCCCAGGATGGGGATTCAGTTTTCTTTTGGTTATGGTGTGGATCTCCACCCTCCTTGATAATGCTCCATGAACACTTGAATACATTCATATGTCATAGAGTTATACTCCAGGCCAACCTCCTCCCATGCATTCCCCATCACTGACAACTTACACCAATGATCCTCTCCTGTCATAGTTGTAACTCTTCTGTGATCCAAAACTTCTTCAAAAACAAAGCAAACAAAATAACCGAGTACAAATAATAAGAAAATTAAATAATAATAGTTTTAAAAATAACAAACAAATTACACAATATTAAAAATAAATTAAAAATGTTAAAAATTGGAATAATGAGAAAATATCTTTAAAAGTTTTTTGACATTACATTTTTAATCAGTGTAATATCTGTTATCATGTATGTACAGTAATATTTTCATCATTTTATTCCCCCAGTGTCTTATTTTCCATTTTATCTTCGAAGTTTAGTTTACATAAAAGTCAAAAGAGAATATAGGGGATTCCCATATACCCAACATCCTCTCCCTCTCCCCCTTTCCTCTTTTAATAACATTTTGTATGTAGATGGTACATTTGTTACAATTGATATACAAATATTTAAGCATAGCTACTAACCATGGTCAATGATTTACATTATGGTTTACATTTTGGACCATAAACTTTTATACATTTTGATGAAATTTAACATGGCTTCTATTCATCATTGCAAGATCATGTAGAACACTTCCATCACCCCCAAAATGGCCAATGCCCCATCTATTCTATTCCTCCCTTGCCCTCCCTTCGGGATCCAGGGCAACCACCAAACTTCACTCCTCGAAGAAAAAGATTCATAGTTACTTGCAAAAACATTGAGTGCTTGACATACTGGTTTGTCCTCCCCTATTAGGCACAGCCTATGCTCTCAAGAGACTCCCACCTCTCCATTTTAATAGGACTCTCGAGAATAGGAATCCAACACTTTCCCACTCATTTTGTGGGTCTCCACCCACTGAGACAACACACTATGACAAGATGAACATTCATACACTCCTTAAAGGCCTGCTCCAGGTACAACCTGTCCTGGAGGCCTCCTACATACAACACATTAAACCAGTAACCCTCCCCTGCCATATGGCCAACAGAATATTCCCAACAGTGTAGTTTCAACCACATACTCATAAATCATCAGTGTTCACCTGCTTCCTCTCCAATGCTCTCCCAGTTCCATGGACAGTCCAACCTACCTTCCCTGCCTTATTCCCCTGAAAAACCAACACAGACCAACCCAATAGTATCACTGCACCACTGGCATGACACTCCACTGCACAACTACACACTTCCACCTTATCACAGATTTTGCCCATATAGGCATTGGCTCACAAACTTCTTCTCCCTATCTCCTGTTAATCTATCTTCAATGCTCTAGTCTGTGAATCTGCTCAATTTGCTTAATTCATAACAATGAGGACAGGTAATATGTGTCCTTCAGTGCCTGGCTTGCTTAAGGTCCTCAAGATTCATCCATGTTATCCCACGTGTTATACTACATTCCTTCTTACAGCTGAGTAATATTCCATTGTATGTATATACCAGGCTTTGCTTATCCATTCACCTATTGATGGACATTTGGGTTGTTTACAAATTTTTGGAACAGTGAATAATGCTGCTATGATCATTGGTGTGCATATATCTGTCCGTGTCCTTGCTTTTAATTTTTCTGAGCAGTGAGATTGCTGGGTCATATGGCCATTCTACAGTTAGCTTCCTGAGGAACCACCAAACTGTCCTCCACAATGGCTGCACCATTCTACATTCCCACCCGCAGTGGATGAGGCTTCCCATTCCTCCAGATCCTCTCCAACATTGTAGTCTTCTTATTTTTACTAGCCACCATTCTAATGGGTGTAAGATGATATCTCAATGTGGTTTTGATTTGCATTTCCCTAATAGTTAATGATAGTGGTGTTGAGCATCTTTCGTTTGCTTTTCAGCCATTTCTATTTATTCTGTGGAAAACTGCCTATTTAAATTACTTGCCAATTTCTTAAATGGGTTGTTTGTCTTTTTATTTTTAAGATATAGTATTTCTTTATATATACTTGATATTAGTCATATCTGATATATGCCTGATATCTGATATATTCTTACCAAATATTTTTTGCCCTTTAGTAGGCTGCCTTTTCACTGTCTTGGCAAACTCCTTTGAGGTGCAAATGCTTTTAATTTTGAGGGGGTCCCATTTGTTTATTTTTTTCTTTTCTTGCTTGTGCTTTGGATGTAAAGTTCATATAACCATTTCCTAGTATAAGATATGAACCAATATTAAGATTATTAAAAAATTGATCTGACATAACCTGCAGGTTGACTTAATAGTGGAAAATTTTTATGCTCTTCTATCCAAAGCTCTCATTCTTTCTCCTTCATGAATAAAAATTAAGACATAAGTTTCCAACCACTGAGTAGAAACAGGTTTAGCAAATGGGTTTCAGGTTGAGGCATTAAATCTGGACATTTCAGGGTTGGCTTGGTACAGTTGTAATGTGAGGCTGAATGCTCTGGCAGGTGGCAGCCTAAAGCATATCTAGATGGCAAAATAGGAGGCCATCTGATCTGACAACATATCCCATGATTTGAAAGGCAGCAAGTACAGTAAGACAACATAACACTCACTGTTTTATTACAATATCTCAACCAAGAGATGTTTTAACACCTGGATACCAACTACAAGAGATACATGAGAAGGGCTATACCCTTAGTAGACAAGGATCCATGGGACTACTAAAGTTTATGTGTTTCAGATGCCCAAGGAGAAGAATGCTCAGTTTCAGATGTTAAGTTTTTTTGTGTTAGAGGCAAGGCCGTGAATTCAAATGGACATTGCTCCATGTAGAAGCCCCCACCTGTCTTTCCCATGTAACATACCACTCATAGATATTATTTGTGTGCACTATTAAAAAATTAGGTCATATTTGTGGAAGGTAACGAATAAGATCTCTCTCAGCAGAGTGATAAGACCCATTTAGAGGAAAGATGTCCACAAGCTACTCTAACCACTGCCTAGTCCAAATTAACTGAAATATTTTAAGAGCCATCTTTTTACAAATTGTAAAAGACAACACCTGTACATTTTATGTTCTGTATGTTATTCACATCTTGTCTAGACTTAATTATGTAAAAGTGATATATGATATATTTCTCCTCGCATAGAACATGCACTTAAACTTTTTCCATCAGAATGCCCAGCACTCTTACATACTGCAGGTCAATATCAGTCGCACTGTGTTCCTTGTGTTAGAGTAGTTCCGACAATTTAAGTGTAGAATTAAATTCCCCATTTAAAATATTGAATATGATATATACAGATATTTTTAATTAAATAAGGCATATATTTATAGAAAAATCATGCAGAAAATACAGAGTTCCTAAATATCCTTCCTCATTTGTAACACCTTGCATTTGTGTGGTACATTTTTTACAATTGATGAAAGAGTATTTTTATATATGTAATATTAATTATAGCCCATGGTTTACATTGGATTCCAAGTTTGTGTTATACTATCCTTTGTTATTATTTTTTAATTTTTGAAATAATTTTTCTAGTAGCACACATACACACATATTTAAATTTTCTCTTTTTAACCCCCTGAAAAGTCTGAAATATTTAATTGAAGCAAACAGAAAAAGCTATCAGAGCTATAATATGTAGATTCTCACTGGAAACCGTCTATTCTGGTGGGTATCTTTTATGACATCTTTCTCACACCCTGGTTATATATCTGTCTGATGGAGAGGGGCCAGTTTCCCCTAATGGGACACAAAAACATGGGAGGGATGATGCACATAAACCATCTCCTGGCATTGGCCATGGATTGAGACCCATTGGCTATGAGGAATTGATGTCCTCTTTTAAACCTTACCTTTCTCTGTCTCTTCTCTCTGTGAGTAAAACTTTGCCCCATCCAGAGTTGTAGCAGTATAACTTCTGTTGGTGACTAGCCACCATAGTGTGTTGATATCTCTTAGGATGTCCTTTCTTCTGATGCATAGAATGAAATGTAACAACAAATGGAGTTTAGACTTTGCATGCAGAATGACAGATATATTTTTATATTATATGATACACCTTTTCCAAAAAATATGTGTAATAGTTTATCCTCTCAATATGTAAAGTGCTTTGTTATTCTAGTTCTCACTGGCTGAGATGGCATTCTGACAGTTACATTAATTAGCCATATCATAACTCAGAATTAAATCCAATGAAAGTTACCTTTTTACTTTAGAAATCTTATCTTGAAAAGTTATAGCATTAAGGAACTAATATGTATGTAATTTGAGCCTACATTCAGCAACTCAAAAAATAATGTTCTATTTCTTCCTCCTTTTAATTTTCTCTATATAGTTTGATATTATATTTCTGGATTTCTGTAGCTCAATACTGGAATTTCTAAATTTATATTTTAATTAATATGTCCTTCATTCAGTAGGTGATATGAAGAACAGAAATTCTGAATTCTAATATAATCAATATATTCTGTTTACTTTCTGTTTTGCTTCTTTGATGAAAAATATTACTCCAAATAGTGGGGACCCTGAGGGCTTTGGAGAAACCCAGGTCCTATGGTCAGGGCAGATAGCTCCAGAGTTTGGTGACATGCCAGTGGGCCCTACATTGGAGTTTATGCTCCTGAGAGTGACAGAGTTGGACTCAATTATGGCTTCCCTGCACAGGGCTCATCTATCCTTTCTATTTATACATAAACTTGGTGTTGGAGTTTGTAATTGTATATCCAAGAGACTTTAATATTGGGGCTGTCCATGTGCCAGATAGGCCCTGAGCCTCAGTGGAGATAAAAAACCTACTCTCCAGTTCATTGGACTCACCCAGGACAAATAACAAGAAGTTGAGGATTTACAACCACCATAGCAAGGAAACAAGAGAGCTTACAACTGCAAGCAAGAGAGTCCTAACCATCAGCTGTATGGAACTGAAGCCCCCTCTCAATTAGAGGTAGAGTGGACATCGTCATCCCAGAATCCTCAGATCTGGGGATGAGCTATGGACTAGAGTGGACTTGCTGGTATTCTACTATAGATATATTGTCATTCTAGCAATAGAAGAAATTACAGCATTGATGTGGAGGCAGTGGCCACTAGAGGCTCAGGGCATGGAGAGGGAAAAACAGTTGTAATACAAGCACTTTTTTGGGACTTGGGAATCATCCTGAATGACATTGAAAAAACAGATATATGCCATTTTATATCATCTCATAACATACAGAACTGTGTGGGAAAGAATGTAGACTACAAGGTGAATTATTGTCCATGCTCATTGACAATGCCCCAGGATGTGTTTATCAATTGAAATGAATATCCCACACTAATGAAAGATGTTGTTTATGTGGGAAGATGTGGAAGGTGTCGGGAGTTGGGCATATGGGAACCCCTGTATTTTTTGTGTAACATTTATGTAATCTAAGATTTTTTAAAAAATTAAGTATATATATATATATATATATATTTTTAAAGAGTTATGTTCTCAGTGACCAAAATTAGAAAAAATATTCCTCACACATAATGCTGCCTGTGTGTGTAGTCTATTCAAAACAAGTTTTAATATAGTATTCTTGAGTTATATTGACTTATTATTAACATATTAATGCTCCTCGCTATAAGAAGTTAGTACACCAGTACCCCATTGATACAAATCTTTGCCATAAATCAGGCAAATGCAATATAAGTGAGAAGTGAAAGAAGATTGTAGATTAAAGAGATGGATTGTGCTTTGTCATAATATGCATTCTATTTGACACAGTGTATTAAAAACACATTGTGTTTAAGTTTTAATGAACTTTAAAGTTAATTTGGAATTTTTTTCTGTGAAATTCATGTCTACCATTTTTGTGACATGTACATTTCCCCAGTTTGTTATATAGAATTTTGAATTTTACTATATCCTTTAAGGAACAGAAATTTTCAATTCTAATATAATAAATATATTATCTTTACTTTCTGTTTTGTTTCTTTTAAGAAGAATACTTGCCTAGAGGGTTATTATGAAGACATTTTCCAATGTCTCTAAAGCCATTATGGATTTGACTTTCATATTTAGTTCTTATACTGTATCATTTGTATAAGGTGAATGATAGGTGTGAAATTTATATTTTCATCTATGAATATCCAAATAGTCATGCACCATTAAGTGAAAAGTACAAATTATTGAAACTATACTACCACACACAAATTTTTCATATATTGTGCTCCTAAATTAGCATTAATAAGCATTTTTGTACTGTGAAAATGAATTTAATTTAAATTATCTTCAAATGAATTTAATTTAAATTATACTTTGGAGTATGATCATTAAAGTTGAAAATATATATATATTTGATCCTTGACTTGATATGCTTCACTAAAGGCATGTGGAAATGTTTGAATATGTGATATGAATTTCTTTGAAATTAGATAATATTTTTTCAAATTAACAGACAATGCTATAAGGAAAATACTTCTTGACAGAATGTTACATATTTATTAAATGTTGGATAACATTATTTTAATGAATAAAATAATTATTTATGAGGGATAAATACCAAGTAATGTATTTGCCTTAAAAACTGATTTTCAACTGAAGAGGTGAATTTATGTGGTAAAAATTTTGTATGATTGTTTTATTATCTGAGAGAAATTTGCACCTATTAGGGAACAAATATTTATCAAATTAGAAGAAAAATATTTCAGAAGTTTAATGCCCAATTACAATTCAAGTTTTTGACCATAAGTTTAAGAAAATGAATAAATATAAAAAGATGTTAGTTTACTTTGTTAAAGAAAGCTTCATCAATCTAAATTTAATCAATATTCATCAAGGTACTCTAGCTATATATTATTAATTGGATATGGAAGTATCTATTATATTCCCTAAACTATTTTGAGATTTCAATGCATAATTATAAAAATAATCTGAATGTAAACAATCCATGATGCTAGGGTTTATCTTGTTTCTCTCTCTTTTCATAACCCTTTCTTCCCTCTTACAAATAATCAACATCCTGCCTGGAAATGTAGATTCCTGGAATGTATAAATGAATTTAATAAATATAGCCTCATGTGCATAATTATTCAAAATATACATGCCCTTTATGAGATGGTCCTCACTGATTTACCCTTTGTAGAAGTAGAAAATAGAGTCCTAATTCATTAATAGTATAGTGGTTCACTTAATTTCCTTTGACCAGAAAAATATGATGAAAAATAATGAGTGTGGATTTAGGAGATAACATATGAGAACTTGTTTACAATATCTTTTCATTCTGCCATGAGAATCTGTAACAGCCCATATGCAACCTGATACGATAACCTGGGCATAGACGTTAAGCATTGAGTGTGGACCAAAATCAGTCAACACAAAATAATAATGTGCTTTTAGTCAGAAATCTCTGTGTATCTCAGCACTGACAAGGATTTTGGTTACTTCTTCATAAACTGGTCTTAGCTTCATAATTCATTATCAAATGGTTTTCCAAAGAAGGTATGTCAATTTATGTGCACTCACAAGTAATATTTCCATATATCCTTTGTTCCACATCTTTATCAACAATTTACAAATCCAGATATATTTTTTTCCAAACTATTGACCATGTGGCAATATCATGTGGATACACAATGATAAATATTATCTAAAGACAATTATCTACATTTCCAATTCCATAAATTGGAACAGGAAGAGAAAAAAAATCTTTCAGTTAGTAGAAAGAATAAAATAATCAAGAAAAGAGTAGAATTTAATGATAAAAAATAGTGTAAAAAATTAAATTGATACTAAAGCAAAATGATTTATTTGACATGAAAACAAACTTGATATATCCCTACTTAGATTTACTAGGAATTAAAGAAAATTTTAAAAAATTGCAAAAAACAAGAATAAAATAGGGTTTTACTGATAGAGTGACTAAACTTAGTGAAATGTAAACAATAAAATCAGTTGATATTGACAAAACTTGAATTTCAAGTAAAAATTAAAATTTAAGAAAACTTGTATGCTTAAGCTCAGCTTGACAGCTTCCCAATACTTAATGACTTTACTGATATAATTGTCAAAGATATTAATAAATGTTATTTATTTTAATATTGTTCAATTATATATGTCATATTTAGAAAATCAACATTATTTTTTGAACCAGTGTTTTCCATATGCACAATACATGATGTTACAAAATCATACCTGGGTAAAAAAACACATTCAAAATATCTAAAAAGAATAAGGAATTTAAATTGGTCAGAATATGAAAAGTTGATTAATATGGATTGAGACTGCAAACTGGAATATTCCTTAAGCATTACCCCTTGTTAAATTTTGCTGTAGGATATAAGCATTATTGTGTATTAATGATTATCTGTAAATTCGAACTACATACTCTTTCTCTTTTCTACCAATATGTCCATGTGACAACATAATTCCTTCATATACATCAACTAAATAACATTTTTACATGATGAACAAAGAAGCATGTATGAGATTTCACTTGGCTCCTGATAAGCCAGGATAAAAGAAAATCATTTGTGCCAAATAATGTCTCTCTTCTCACTGAATTAATTTGAGTTTAGGGAAGTAAAATATTTTTTCATAAAATGTATTATTGTATTAATACAAAAAGATTCATTAGAGTTAATAAATTAAATAACTATGCATGCCCCACTTAAATTCCTACTTGTTAGATTTCAATATACATATGTCACAAATATAATTTATTACCCTCAATCATTTTATAGAATATAGTCAATAAGACAAAAGAAATTGAGAAATTATGAATTATGTATATTCCATTCATTTATCTTTGCAAATTTCAGCTATTATTCTTTTTTATGTAATTTGCCTGCTGTGATCGGATCTTGAGTTCTATGTTTTTATAAAAACTAAAGATTATGGCATTATTAGATGACAATTATTTCCCTTTTACTAATGTCAATATGGCAAATATCCAGTTCTTCTATCTATATTGATGCACTCTGAAATATCCTAGTTATGGTTATAACCATGACAAAACTGAGCAATTCTTCCAAGTTTTGGTTTTAGCCAAAAAAGTACACATATGGAGATTGAGAACCTAGAGTGATGATGAAAATAGGTAAAGATCTGTTGAGATTCTTGAAACCATTGTTGGCTGTTTGGGGCTCTAGTAAAAGCAAATGTGTCCTTTTTCAAAAGGGTTTATTGATCCAGATTTGACTTTTTATCTCTAATTAGAAAATGTTCTTTTCTGACTTTTTTTTAAAAACAATTTATTACTGTATATCATTTATACATGAACATACATACTTATAAGTGTCAAGTAAACATTGTCAACCTACAAAATAAACATGCATAACACCATACAGGGCTCCCACACATCACCTCCCCACAAACACCCTGCATTGTTGTGAAACATTTGTTAACAAATCATGAAAGAGCATCATCAAAGTATTATTACTAACTATATTCCATGTCTTTCTCCCCTATACATTTTTTAAAGGATTTATTTATTTAATCTTTTTTTACCTCCCCCCGTTTTTGCTGTTTCTATGTCCATTTGCTGGGCAACTCTTTGTGTGCATTTCCTGCACTCTCTTCTCATCCTTCTTCTCCTGTCTTCACTGGGATTTTTCTTTCTTATTTAATAAACTTCAATAGCAACAACAACAATAAAATGATGCAATACAATTAAATTATTAAATAAAAAATTATTGATATATCATCTTGCCACAGCAGCCTTAACATAACCAGTACTTATATGAAAATTAATTGCTTCATTTTGACACATCACAAGCTTGTAAGCTCCGTGAAGGTAGAGATAATTTTGTTTTTGTTCATTTCTTTTTTTTTTTCCTTATATTTTAAAATATGCTTAGATTACATATATGATACACAAATATTACAGGGATTCCCATGTTCCCTACCTCCTACACCTCCAATAACATCCCACATAAACATCTTTCATTAGCGTGGCACATCACCTGCAATGGATATACACATCCAACTCTTTGCCACTGAGTATGGACCATAGTTCATATTGTACACAACACTCTCTCCCACACAGATCTGCATGTTATATGCTAATGTAAAATGGCCTATATCTGTTGTTGCAATGTCACTCAGGATCATTAGAAGTCCTGAAAAAGCACCTGTATTACAACTACTTTTCCCTTCCCTGCCCCAAAAGCCTCCAGTGGCCACTGGCTCCACCTCATTGTTGTAATTTCTTCCATTGCTTGAATCACATTATGTCTACAACAGAATACCATTAAGCCCACTCTAGTCCAAGGTCTTCCCCCAATCCTGAGGAGTTTGGAATGGTGATATCCACTCCACGTCCAAGTGAAAGGGGGCTTATATCCCATGGATATGGTGGCTGGGACTATCCTGCCTGCAGCTGCAGACTCTCTCCATTCACTGGGATGGCCATTGTCCATCATCATCTCCTCACCAGGTGACTTGGATGAGTCCATTGAGGTGTAGAGTAAGAGTTGCAGCTCCACCAAGATTCCAGGCACAGTTGGCACATGGGCAGGCCAGAGGCTTCAGTCTCTGGAAGTACACCAACAAACTCCAGCATCACATACAAGTTTGAATAGAAGAGACTGATGGACCATTTGCAGGGAGGACTTATTTGAGTCTAACTCTGTCACTCTCAGGAGCACAGATTCCAAAGTAGAGCCCACTGATATGGCATTAATTTCTGGAGCTATTCCCCCTTATATAGGACCTGGATGTCTCCAGCGCCCTTAGGAGCCCCTCTGTATGGGGTGATAGCCACTTTGGTATTCTATGAGATCCTACTGAGGTGTGTATTAGCATTAGCTCTGGGCTGACCTCCCGACTCTCTTTGAAGTCTCTTAGCCACATGAACTCATATGTCTTTACCTTTTCCCCTTTTATTCAAGGTCTTTTTCCAGTCTTATTGCCAGTTGGCACTTGGTATTAATTCCTCATTACCAGGGAGGCTCATCCCTGGGAGTCATGTCCCATGCTGGGGGTAAGGTAATGCATTCATATGCTGAGTTTGGCTTAGAGAGAAGCCACATTTGAGCAAAAAGGAGGGTCTCAGGTGGCAAACCTTAGGCACTCATAACAGTAGGCTAAGTTTCAATTACAAGAGCAAACCCTTCTAAGGCTAGTAATCAAAAAAAGAACCCATCAGTGGACCATCCACCCTTGCCACACACTGCCCCTGCACTCGGGGGACTGTTGCTACTCCCTTGGAGAATGTGGCAGAACTCTCCAGGCTGGGAATTCAGTATGCCCTCATTAATTGTGTGATTTTATGCCCAATGTGGCCATGCCCCACCCCTTGAATATTTGAACAATTTTATATACCTTTCATATATATTTAGGTGAACTTCCTCCCATGAAACCCCTATCACAGACACCCCCACCAATTATCCTCTCCTTCCCCTCTGTAACCCTTCTGTGATCCAAAACTTCCTTGAGCATGAAGTCCACATAATAGCCAAGTAAAATTAATAGGAAAATGAAATAATAAAGATAAGTTTAAATATAAGAGATAAAATACATAGGAACTTAAAAAAAGCAAGAGAAATAAAATTAAAGAATTGGGATATTCAGAAAATGGGAAAAACAAAAAAATTAAAAAAAATTTTTTAAACATTTTTCCTTTTATCACTGCATTAACAGGTGTCAAGTCTGTACTGTGGCACTTGCCCCCTCTTATTCTTCAGGGCCTCCCGAATTTTCATTTTATTTTCAAAGAAGTTTTAGGTCACAGCAAAGTCGCACAGAGAATACTAGAGACTCTCATATACCCAACCTCCTTCACATTTCCTCACCCCATATTAAAACCTTTTTTATGTGGATGGAAGCATTGTTATAACTGTTATACAGGTAGTGAAACATAGCTACTAAACATTGTCAATGGTTTACAGTATAGTTTACAAATTAGAGAGTACAGTTTAATATTTTTTGATGATATTTACAGTGTCCTATGTCCATCACTGTAAGGTAATGAAAAACATTTCCCATGACCACTAAATACCCCCTGTTTGATCTTTTCTGTTTCTTCCTCCCCATCCCCCTGGGGCACATGACACTCCCCTGTCTTGACTCATTGGATGACAAGATTCATAGTTACAGACAACAAGAGGTCTTGACATGCTGATTATACTCTCCTAATAGGATCCACCCTTGTGCCTAAGAGACACCCATTTGTCTGTTTCTGGGTGAATCGGTCCCCCCAAAGATGGTAGTCCATCTCCTTCCCACTCACTGTGTGGGACTCCACTCCACGACACAACATAATAAGACATGATGAACACTCACACACTCCCCAGAAGCCTATTCCAGATGCATCTCTTCCCGAATGTCCCCTCAACCTACACCCTAAACCAGTGACACAACCTTGTCAAACTGCCATAGAGCATTCCCACTCTTGCACTTTCAACATCATACCCAAAAATCCCATGTTCACCTAGGCACCCTTCCATCTCTCCTCCCAGTATCCTGGGTATTCTAACCCACCCTTCCTAATATAACCACCAGTCAACACTGCACCACCAAACCAAGTAATATCACTACCCTCCTGTACCATCCTTCAATATGCAACTATACTCTATCACTTTACCATAGATTATGTCCATATGGGTGATGGCTCAAAGCCTGCTCTTCTCTTACTCTCCCTTGTTAACCTATCTTTCAGACACTGGTTCTCAGAAACTGCTCACTTTCCTCAACTCAAATCAGTGAAGACATATACTATTCATCCTTCAATGCCTGGCTTGCTTCTCTCAACATAAGGTCTTCAAGATTCATCCACGTTATTCCTTGTGTTAGCACTTTATTCCTTCTTACAGCTGAGTAATATTCCATTGTATGTATGTACCACATTTTGTTTATCCATTTATCTGTTGATGGGCACTGGGGCTGTTGCCAATTGTGAACAATGCTGCTATGAACATTGGTGTGCATATATCTATTCGTGTCTTTGCTTTCATTTCTTCTGGGTATATACCCAGCAGTAGAATGCTGGATCATACAGAAGATTTATTATTAATTTTCTGAGGAACTGAATAACTGTCCTCCACAGTGGCTTGACCATTGCACAATCCCACCAGCAGTGGAAGAGGGTTCCTATTCATCCACATCCTCTCTAACACTTATAGTCTGCTGTTCTTTAAAAGCTGCCATTCTGATGGGTGTAAATGGTATCTCATTGCCATTTTGATTTGCATTTCCCTAGTAGCTAGTGATGTCGAACTTTTTTTCATGTGCTTTTTAGCCATTTGTATTTCTTCCTTGGAGAAGTGTCTTTTCAGGTCACTTGCCCATTTTTTAAATGGGTTGTTTGTCTTTTTATTTTCGAGGTGTAGGATTTCTTTATATATAAAGGATATTAGGCTGCTATCAGATATATGGTTTCTAAATATTTTCTCCCATTGGGTAGGCTGCCTTTGTATTTTCTTAATAACATCCTTTGAGGTGCAGAAGTTTTTAATTTTGAGGAGATGCCATTTATCCATTTTTTTTTCTCTTGCTGTTCGTGCTTTGGCTGTGAAGTTCATGAAACCATTTCCTATTACATGGTCCTGTAGATGCTTCCCTACATTATCTTACAAGGTCTTTATGATTTTGGCTCTTATACTTAAATCTTTGATCCATCTTGAGTTGATTTTTGTATAAGGTGTGAGATGGTATTCTTCGCTCATTTTTTTGTTTATGGATATCCAGTTCTCCAAGCACCTCTTGTTAAAGAGTCCAATCTTCCCCAACTGAGTGGGCTTGGTGGCCTTTCAAATATCAGATGACTCTATATGCGAGGATCTACATCAGAATTCTCAATTCACTTCCATTGGTCAGTTTGTCTATTCTTGTTCCAATGCCACACAATTTTGAGCACTGTAGCTTTGTATTATGTTTTAAAGTCAGGTAATGTGATACCTCCAACTTCATTTTTCTTTTTCAATATGTCTTTGGCAATTCGGGTCCTCTTAGCTTTCCAAATATATTTTGTAGTTTTTATTTGCAGTTCCTTAAAAAATACAGTGTTGATTTTTATTGGGATTGCATTAAATCTGTAGATTATTTTGAGTAGGATAGACATCTTGATGATCTTATAACCTGCGACTTTACTGAACTCCTTTATAAGTTCTAGAAGATTTGTTTTATATTTCTCTGGGCTTTCTAAATATAGGATCTTGTCATTTGCAAATAATGAAATTTTTACTTCTTCTTTTCCAATTTGGATGCCTTTTATATCTTTTTCTTTCCTCAGTGCTTGAGCAAGTACTTCTAAGATAATGTTAAATAGGAGTGGTGATAGTGGGTATCCTTGTGTTTTTTCCAATCTCAGAGGGAAGGCTTTTAGCATTTCACCATAGAAGATGATGTTAGCTTTGGGTTTTTCATATATACCCTTTATCATATTCATAAAGTTTCCTTCTATTCCTACCTTTTGCAGTGTTTTTATCAGGAAAGAGCACTGTATTTTGTCTAATGCTTTTTCTGCATCTATAGAGAGAATCATGTAATTTTTTTCTTTCCATCTATTTTTGTGGTGTATTTCATTGATTGTTTTTCTTATATTGGAACATCCTAGCATACTGGGATGAACCCACTTCCTCATGGTGTATAATCCTTTTGATATGTTGTTGAATGTGATTAGCAAATATTTTGTTGAGAATTTTAGCATGTACATTCACTAGAGAAATTGGTCTGTAATTTTCCTTTCTAGTGGTATCTTTGTTTGGTTTTGGTATTAGGGTAATGTTGGCATAGTAGAAGGAGTTAGGCAATAATACTTCTACTTCTATTTTTTGGGAGAGCTTAAGCAGAATTGGTGTTAGCTCTTTCCAGAATGTTTGGAAGAATTCAGCTGTGAACCCATCTTCTCCTGAGCTCTTCATAGTTGGGAGGTTTTTGATGACTGAGTCTATCTCATTACTTGTAATTGGAATGTTGAGTTCATCAATTTCATCTTTCATCATTGTAGGCTGTTTGTGAGTTTCTAGAAACTTGTTCATTTCCTCTAAATTATCATTCTTGTTGGCATATAATTTTTCAAAGTATCCTCTTATGATACTCTTTATTTCTGTGGGGTCAGTAGTGATATCCCCTTGCTCATTCCTTATTTTTTGTATTTGCACCTGTTCTCTCTTTTTCTTTGTTAGTCTTGCTAAGGGTTTGTCAATTTTATTTATCTTCTCGAAGAACCAGCTTTAGGTTTTGTTTATTTTTTCTAGTGCTTTCTTACTCTCTATTTCATTTAGTTCTGCTCTTATCTTTGTTATTTCTTTCTTCCTACTTCCTTTAGGTTTAGTTTGTTGTTGTTTTCCAATTCCTGTCATTGTGCAGTTAGGTCTTCAATTTTAGCTCTTTCTTCTTTCTTAATATATGTATTTATGACTATGAACTTCCCTCTCAGGAAAGCTTTCGCTGCATCCCATAGGATTCATATTTTGATATGTTGTGTTGTCATTTTCATCGTTTCAAGGTAGTTACTGATTTCTTTTGAGATTTCCTCCTTGACCCAAAGCTTGTATAAGAGTGTACTGTTTAACTTCCATATATTTGTGCCTAATCTGTTTCTCTGGTCCTTAGTGATTTCCAATTTCATTCCATTGTGGTCAGTGAAATTACTTTGTACAATCTCAATCTTTCTGAATTCATTGAGAGTTGTTCTGTGGCCTACGATGTGGTGTAACTTGGAGTATGATACTTGTGCACTCGAGAAGAATGTAAATCTTGCTGTATTTGTGTTTAGTGTTCTGTACATGTCTATTAAGTCTATGTCCTCTAATATATTGTTCAGATTCTTTGTTTCTTTGTTGATTCTCTGTCTAGAAGTTCTGTCTAATGATGTCAATGGTGTATTAAAGTCCCCCACTATAATTGTAGAGGCATATATTTCTCCACTTAGTTTATCCAGAATTTGCCTCATGCATTTTGAAGCACCCCAATTAGGTGCATAAATGTTTATGATTGTTCTCTCTTCTTGAAGAGATTACCCCTTTTCCTGATATAAAGTGTCCATCTTTGTCTCTTACAATGGTTTTGCATTTGAAGTCTATTTTTTCTGATATTAGAATAGCTATTCCTGCCCTTTTTTGGCTGTTTGCTTGTAAAATTGTTTTCTAGCCATTCACTTTCAGCCTCCTTGAATCTCTGGGTCAAAGGTGGGTTTCTTGTAGACTGCATATAGATGGATCATATTTCCTTATCAATTCTGCCAGTCTGTGTCTCTTGAGTGGTGAATTTAATTCATTAACAATCAGTGTTATTACTCGCAATGACTTTCTTACTTCAGCCATATTTTCTTTGGGTTAATGTATGTCATATGTTGTTTTGTTTCTTTTTTTGTCTTTTTAGTTGTTTTTAAACTCTCCCCCAACTTTCTCCCTTGTTTTTTCTTTCAACTTGTAGAACTTCCTTTAGTATTTCTTGAAGTGCAGGTTTCTTATTGGCATACTCTCTTAACTTCTGTTTATCTGTGAATTGTTTGAATTCTCTATCATTTTTTTTTCATTTTATTTTCAAAGAAGCTGTAGGTTACAGAAAAGTCACATACAAATTATACAGGATTCCCCTATATCCAATATCTTCCCCTTTTCCCATTTCCACTATTAATAACATTTTACTTTCGGATGCTACATTTGTTACAATTGATGAACAAATATTGAGGCATTGCTACTAGCCATAGTCAATGATCCACATAATGGTTTACATTTTGGAACATACACTTTTACAAATTTTGATGAAATTTAACATGGCCTGTATCCATCATTGCAAGATCATGTAGAACAATTCCATCACCCCCAAAATGCCCCATGTTCCATATATTCTTTTTTTTTAAATTAATTTATTTTTTATTGTGTCTATCATTTTTGAATGCCAGTTTTGCTGGATAGAGAATTTGTGGATGGAGGTTTTTTCTTTTAGTAATTTGACTATGTCATACCATTTTCTTCTTGCCTCCATGGTTTCAGATGAGAAATCAGCACTTAATCTTATTGTGCTTCCCTTGTATGTGATGGTTTTCTTTTCTCTTGTTGCCTTGAGTATTTTCTCTTTGTCTTGAGCATTGGACATTTTGATAAGTATATGTCTTGGACTTGGCCTGTTAGCATTTATACTGTTGGGGTGTGTTGTACTTCCTGGATTGGCACATACATCAGTTTCAATAGGGTTGGGAAGTTTTCAGCCATTATTTCCTTCAACACTCCTTCTGTTCCCTTTCCCTTCTCCTTCTGGCATGCCCAGACTGCATTATGTTTGTGTATTTTGTGTTGTTGGTTAATTCCCCGAGTCCCTGCTGGATTTTTTCTATCTTTTTGTCTATCTGTTCTACTATCTGTTTGATTTCAGATGTGTTGTCTTCCACATCACTAATTCTTTCCTCTGCTTTTTCAAAACTGCTGTTATGTGAATCCAGCTTCTTTTTGATTTCTTGGATTGTGCCACTCATCACCATTATATGCCTCATCTTTTTATGTATGTTTACAATTTCTTCAAGGTGTTGTTCCAGTGTCTTCTTAATATCTTTAATCTCTTCCTTCACTTCATTAAGTTGTTCCAAGATATTTGTTTGGAAATTTTTGATTAGTTGTTCGATGTTCTGCTTCTCTCCCAGGTTTTTAGTTTGTTCATTGGACTTGTCCATGTCTTCCTGTTTCTCAGTGTGGTTTGTAATTTTTTGTTGCCCTCTAGTCATCATTTTATCTTGATGGGTTTATTCAGTTGATCAGCTTCTATCTCTGCTTTAGAGTTTTATTTAGCTGGTGGTTCTGTGTGTGTGTTAACTTTTCTCTTTGACATATTTTCTTCTTATTGTATTTTCTTGTTTCTTTCTATGTTCCCTTGAAGGCAAAAAATTAGGGCCAGAGGAATCAAAAGATGTGAGAAAGGAAGAAGGATAATAGTTATATTGATAAAAGTTAGAAGAGGGGCCGTATAAGACTTAGTGAAATGAATATTTAGCTCATGTGGGCAGTGTAGAGTAATCAGGAAAAAAATGGAATATTTACAATGGACTGGGAAACCAAATAGAGGAATATGTATATAATGATTTAGAATGCTAGAATGATGAGGAGGGAGGGAAAGAATAAAGAAAGGACTGAGAGGAAAAAGTTAATATTAATAAAAAATGAAGGAAACAGAATAGGTAGAATAGAAATTGACACCTTTTTTGTGGGCTAATGAAAAAATGTGGTATGTAAGAACCACAACACAAATCAGAAGACAGAAAGATGAAGGAAGAAGGAGAGATAGCTTGGGATACAAAATCAATATAGACAGAGGATGGGAAATCACTTAAGAAGAAGCACAGCAAAGGAGAGACAAGGTAGCAGTAGTACCTAATTTAAAAAAAAAAAGAAAGGAAAAAGAAGGGGGAGGAGGAAAGAGGAAAGAAAAGCAAGAGCCAACAAATAAACAGAGAAAAACCAAACAACCACACAAGTAAGCAGTCAAACAAATCTAAGGGAGAACAGTGTTCCTTCTTTTGCCCTTGTGGAACCTCTCATCCTGCTTGTGTTCATCAATCAATTGTATTAAACTAAATTAAAAGAAAATTTCCTTTTTTATTTTTTATTTTTTTAAGTGACTGTCTTTTTTTTTCTTTTTTCTTTTTGGTGAAATAAGTGATGCAAAAGAAGTCTTCTTCTATACCACCCTCTTCACCGAGGGGACCCTAACTAGGCTTGTGGAAACTAATCAAGCACTTCCCACTTCCTAACCTCCCTAGGGGAGCTGAAGCTCTGATGCTTGTCCATGAAGAAGGATAAAATTGGCTGACTCTGACCCCTCTGGAGCCAAGCCTCAATGTCACCAGGGTGCTGGGTAAATCGGGCTTCCTCAGTAGATTTGCCTCTCCCTTCAGCCTGGCGCTGCTTCAAGCCAGCTTTTCTGCTCCCCAAATCTATGAGGGGATTCAGATAGCCAAATCCACCAAAATGAAACCCCTCTCCAACTTCTGTCAGAACCTTCCCACTCTTGGGGAATGTTCCCTCTCACCAGATTGCTGGCAGGAGTTGGAGTGTATCTCTGGGCAGTTGGAGAAATCAAATTGTTCAGCAGATTTGCCACTCCCCTCTGCCTAGTGCTGATTCAAGCCAGCTATTTTGTTCCCCAAAGCTGCAAGGGGTTACAGGCAGCCAAATCCACAGAAAGGAAACCCCTCTCAACCCTTTGCCAGAACCCTCCCACTCTCGGAAAACACTCCTCACCCATTTGCTGGTGGGTGTTGTGCCTCAAACCAGCCTTTTTCCCTGAGGGTGGGGCTCAGCTGTCTGTGTTAACCTCCACAGGCAGGGTTAAACTCATGAACCTCTACTGAGCAATCCATGCCATTGAGCTGCCTCCAGATAGATGTCCCAATCTTCTCACTCCATGTGCCCACAGCGCAGACTCCTGGGCAGGTCTCTGTCCCTAATCAGCCATCCTCACAGAGAGCAAGTCAGCGAGTGCCCTCCTAAACCAATGCCATCTTGTCTCTCTGACTTTTTTGACTGTTTTGACAACCATCAGAGGACTTCTTTTTTTGAGCTTTTTTATTCCTAGATTTTCCTTGGATCATCGTAGGCTCTCCAGTGTTCTGATTAACTCCAGATTGGAAATTTTGAATAAGAATTTTTGGTTTAATGACCCTAGGTTAATCTTCTAGCTATTTCTTTGAGGATTATTATTAAAGATTCTGAAGGTATCTAAGTTTATTAGCATGTGTCAATTAACATGGTCTTCTTGAATTTCTTGTGGTAATAGCCCCACTCTGTTCAGAACTTATTTTCTTTATTTACTTTTCTTTTAAAATTAATTTTAAAGTGTATCCCATTTTTCTTTAATTTAGTAGATATTGGTCATTTGTTTTTTTCTCTTTACATTATTGTTGAATTTAACAGTTTGTGATTTTCTTCATGCCATAATATTTATCCAAGACCTTAGAAATATGTTATTTGGGGCTCCAAGATTTCATAAATATATTGTAAATGAAATAAATTATTTTTATAATCATAAATAAAATTCAAAATATATCTCCAAGATATTGGTCACAATTCCAATACTATAAACATGTACCTCATATATGATGAATTTCTGATTTTAATTCATGAGATTCTTAAAGTGACAAGTGAAAAATTCTCTGAAGTTGCCACATAAGCCTCCACATCATTAGTAAATTTAATTACTTGTGCCAATACTGTAATCTTATATAAGAGACTGTTTCTGATTCTTATGTTTATGTAGGTGCCTAGTTTTAAAAAACAGCACCTGAAGAGGCATGTGTGATACCCATCTGTTCTCAAAAGATAAAAAAAAATATGATACAAAAATTATCTAGAAATTAAACTAGCATGCACACTATGAATGAAATATTTGTTGAGTTAGACTGAAGAAAGAATTAAATGAAATATACAGGCAAAAGCAAGTTATCATGAACTTTCAAGGAAGTCTATCTATGTAAATAAAACAGTCCTTAAAATAGCAAAGGAAACATGATCTCTCCAGTGTAGTTTTTCTAATTAACTATTTCCAATATTTGCAAAGCATTAAGAACCAATTATGTTCATTGTATAATGTATATAATGTATTTATATTGTATATATTCTAATCAAATATCTGCAAAAGGCCAAATTTTTATCACATTCTTCAAATAAAATAGCATATTGCTACAGAGTGACGAAGCATATATGACTATTCATATATCTTACAATAAGCAAGTATTAAAGAGATTTCCAAAAATGTAATACAATATCTCTCTTCTCAATATTTTTATTTTGGATTTAGAGATAATATTTTTCAAAAATTGTGTTATTACATCAATATTTACAGGCTTTATTGTCTTTAACAATTTACATAAGAATGTACACATATAATAATTCTAATTTACAATATTGCAGTTTTCAATACATATAACTCACATAAATAAATTCTTTGAGGTCTTCAATATTTTTTGTTAATATAAAGAGTCTCTGAAACCAAAAAATAAAAATTAGATATATTATATCTAATTATATTACAATATATTCCTGAATTGCTCAAAGAATCTAAGTAAATTAACTTTTTAATACATTTTCATGCAATTATCTTCCTTTGAGTGCTGTTCATTCATGAATATAAAAATACTATGGATTTAATAAAACGTGGACATCCAATTCCTCTTACATTTCAAAGCTGAGAAATCTGCCCAGGTCTATTTGGATACAGTGTGAAATTTTTGTTATCATATGCAAGATAGTTTGAAGCGTCTTTCAAGTTGAGCAATCCTTCAGGATATGCCCAAATATGTACAAATACTGAGAATATGGAGCAATGAGGAAGGATAGATGAACTTCTGGTGCCTCTGTGAAAATATTGCTCAGTGTTCCTACCTCTTGTGAAGTTAAATAATATCCTATACTATGTGGAAATTCTGTTAGTGATTGTTCAGCCCTTACTCAGCATCAAAGAACTCACACTGGATAGAAGCCCTATGAGTGTAATGAATGTGGGAAAGCCTTTGCTAACTACTCAGTCTTAATTGACATCAAATAACTCACAATGGAGAGAAACCCTATGAATGTAAGGAATGTAGGAACGTCTTCAAGCAGAAGCACATATCTTACTCAATATCAGAGAAGTCATAATGGCAAGAAAGCATATAAATGTAGTGAATGTGAGAAAACTTTCAGCTAGATTTCATTCCTTATAGAGCATATAAGAATTCATACTGAAGAAAAACTCTACAAATATAATGAATGTAAGAAAGTTTTTAGTGACTGTTCAGGCCAGTTTCAGCATCAGAGAACTCAGTCAGGAGAGAAGCCCTCTGAAAGTAATGTTTGAGGGAATGCTTTCAGTTTCTGTTCAGCTCTTATTCAACATAAGAGAATTCATACAAGAGAAAAGCCCTATAAGTGCAATGACTGGAAAAGCCTTCAGTGATCAGTCAACCCTTATTAAACATCAGAAAACTGACACAAGACAGAAACCCTATAAGTGTCTTGTGTGTGGAAAAGCCTTTAGTCAAATACAAACATCACAAATCACCAGAAAATTCCTACTGGTGAAAAATCCTATAAATGTAATGAATGTGGGAAAACCCTTAGTAACAGCTCAGGCCTGATTCAACATTGGATCATTCATAACAGAGAGAAACCTTATGAATGCAGTAAATGTGGCAAAGCATTCAGCCAAAGGACAGACATTACAAAACATCCAAGAAACTCATACTAAAGAGAAACCCTACAAAAATAATGAATGTGGGAAAACTTTTAGCTGAAGCATGTATCTTTAAAAACACCAGAAAATCATAGTGAAAAGAAATCAAAGACACACAGTGTGTGAAAACCTTTAGACAAAACACTTCTTCTGTTCAACATGAAAACCCTCACATTGAAGAGAAATCTTTTGAATGCCTTTGGAGTTTGGTTACTATGGAAAGCCTTCTGAGGGAAACAGGAGTATAATTAAAATTGCTCAAGTCCCTAGACTAGCCATGTGGTTTAATATAAAAAACACATCTCTGGGTTTTAGAAATCCTGGATTCGAATTTCAGCTCTGTCACTAACTGGGCCTTTTACTTTAGGTAGGTCATTTTATCTCTTTAGGCCTTAATTTCCTCACCTGAGAAATTGGGAGGCTTGATTAATTCATCTCTAAGAACTACATATTTTTTGAGGAACCGGGGGCTGGGGATTGAATCGGAGACTTCATACGTGGGAAGCCAGTACTCAACTATGGAATCACATTAGCCTCCCTGAGTTGGATTTTAGGTTTGTTTGAGTTGTTACTTGTTTCTGTGTTTTAGGAGGCACTGGATACTGTACCCAAGATCTGCCATGTGGGAGGCTGGACCTCAAAAACTTTAACCAAGGCCCTATCCCTAAATTTTTCTATTTACTACCGATGCAGGTATCTATGAATGTGGTTCATAAATTGTGATTTTCTCTAAATCAGGTATGAATCACAGCATGAAGTTGTAATAGTCATAAAGTAGCCAATAAAAATACCAACCAAATGCCATGCATTCTATTTATTGCCCTTGCTTTCATTCTCAAAAATTCAATATGCCATGAATATTGAAGAAAATTAACATTTTCAATAATAAAAATTATATGAATTTAAATAAATATCTTATTTTAAGTAAAGAGAGATTACTTTTCCATAGTTATTTATACTCTATATTATAAATTTATGATACTTGATGTGACTGAATATTGTGATAATTTTTATTTTAAGTGATTATTTTTAAAAATGTTATCTCTTGATTTATGGATATGACAAATAATCTGATCTAAAATATTTAAAATAAAATGATAAAATAGTTACTTAAAATTTGGAGCCAAAAATTATATACATCTTGAGCTATATTCTAAAGGATAATTAAGAAAATTACAGGAAAAAGAAAGTTATGATGGGATTTCATAGATATCAATCCACTTGAGCAAAAATAGTTCTTAAAATAGCAAAAGAAATGTCAAGATATTAAGTGAGATTTATACTAATAGTAAACTCTGATATTTATTTGACAGATATTAGGAGCCAGCTATGCTCTATGTAAATCAATTTAATATATTATTGCATTTCATCAGTTTAACAATTGATGAAAAATAGATATCCTCTTCATTATGATTTTTCCCATAGATTAAATTTGTGAAATAAATATTTTTTAATAAACTTTTGAGGTAATAAGGAGAAGGACAAAAGACTAGAACTATCTAAAATCAATACTATTCACATAATTCAAAAGAAGATTGTGCTAGTGGGCTGCTTAAACAGATAATAGGAATATGTTGGCTTTTAACTATGGGAAATTATTAATTTATTAGCTTATAGTTTTGTGACTGCAAAAAACATCCTAATCAAGGCATTGTCAGATGATATTTTTCCACAAAGTTTGTTTGTCATGGATTTTGGACTCCTCTGCCACATCAAGGCATATGATGGCATCTGTTAGTCTCTCCTTTCCTTAAAGGTTTCATTGCTTTCAGCTTCTTGATTTGATGACTCTTTCTCTCTTTCTCCCTCACACTCTTCATTTTCTTATAAAGGATTAGTAATAGGATTAGGACCAACCCTGAGTGAGTTGTATCATATCTTCATTTAAGATCTTACTCACCAATAGATCATACTTACAATGTGTCTTCACTTAGAGAATGGATTAAATTTAAGAAGATAATTTTTGGGGTACATAACAGCTTCAAAATATCACAAATACAATCAAAATATGTAAACAAACATTATTATTATTGTATTTCACATGAAATGATAAAATTATAAAATATAGTTATGTATCAAATGAATTTTCTATAAATATTAATAAAATATTGTTATCTTTAGAGTTCTGACCTCACAATTCAAAAATGTCCATGTATGAAAATTAAATACTACTGAAAATAAATATCCCCAATAAAATAAGTTTTAGTAATGAAAGGATAAATACTGAAATAAGACTTCTGTAAGGTATGAAATGCTTCCAAGGAAGTGCAAAGGAAATAGTTGTAGTTAGAATAATTATCTTGAATAAAAAGATTTTTCAAAAATGTACTAAATCATGTAGAGCAGATATATGGACAGAAAGTCAAATCAACATTAAATATTTTATTCAAGTGTGATAAGTAAGGATATTTGTGTTAGAGAACTATAAAGTATGATTATTTTATTATTGTGTGCATGGGAGAAAGAGCAGCAACAAAGAAATTCTGACTGCACACTGTCAATAAGAAAATACAATTAATCTAATTTTAAATCAAATAAACACTTTGGATTATGCTGTCAAGAGTAAAGAATGGATTTGCAATCATGTCTAATAGAGCAACTTAAATGAGAGTGATGAGCCATCATCTATCTAATTACTTTTGAAATAAAACTTTTCTTAGAGGATTGTGGGAACATGGCCAATGGGTTAGACAGATAAGGCTTAGGTCTCACTAAAACAACAAAAGAAAAGCCAGAGCCTGCTCTGGAAACCTGCTTTGGGGCACAACAAACCAGTACACTGCTTACCAACTCCAAGAAGATGAGTGTGAGAGACACAAATAAATCAAAACAAATAATACTGAGTTAATAAACTACTTGGTTGCCATATGGGTACCCCTCCATTACCCTTGAGATATTAAGTGAGGGTAAAACTCCTGGCAAATTGGATCTTTTTGCAGAGCAGACATCTACCTCCATGGGAAGGTGCTTGAGCCATTTAGGAGGGTACTTGACAGAATTATCATAAGTTGCCTACTTCAGTGTCTGGAAGGGGCACATACACCCAGAACTCAGGGTGGATAGACTAAGTGGAGAAACTAGCCCCCTTCTCCAAATGGAAGTGTGATGGTAGATACCCTGTGAAGAAAATCCTTCCCTGGAGAAGGATTTTTTGCAGTGGGTTTAGCCAACTTGGCTCCCCTAGAATATCAGAAGGGATGCTGACTTGACAGGGAGAGGGGAGGGGGATTGCCTCAGGCAGGTCATGCCCAGCCACCTAGGTAAAGAGAGGAAATACATCACTGAGGAGGCAGAAACAGGCAGTGATAAGCATCACTTATGCTGACTGCAGGGGATCTAACCTGTCCAAGGGAAAAGGGGTGGATAGACTTCTAAAAGGCCAATTAGTCCAAGGAGACAGAGTAGCTCAGTGGAAGATTTCCTGCCTAGGACATATAATGTCCCTGGTTTGATTGCTGTCTCTTCCTTGAAAAGTGATTCACTGGTTTATCAGGCATCCAGCAGAAACTTTATGACAGGGAACATATGGACATATTCTTTGTATTAGATTTTCTTGAATCTCTTATTTAAAAAAAAAAAAAAAAACATTACTTTACTTTTATTTCCCTTACTTTGCTCACTAAACCCTGCAGGGGGCAGGCTGCAGGGTCAGTTGTTGACGGGCAGGATGGGGGGGGCGCCGGTTGGTAGTCGGCGTCCCGGGAGCCTTGACGGCGAGGGAAAGAATTTTTGCGGAGACGAGGTGAGTATGCAGGGGGGATCTTTATTGAGGAAGTGCACAGCCTTTTATAAGCTAGGTAAGGGGTGGAGTAAGAGGCAGGGCATGGAAGAGGAGGGAGTACGTGTTAGGCAGGGATTGGGCACAGTTGGTTGCTAGGGAGGGTTTGTTATCTGTGGAAGGCGGGAAGGTTTCGTGGGCACGGGAAAGTTTCGCGGGGGCGGGAGCAGGGTAAGCTATTTTTTCAAAGAAGGCTAAATATAGGATCAGGCTAGTTTTTAGTTGTAGTCGGCCATTTTAGCTTCACATTTTTCTGGCTGCCTCCAACATCTCCTCCTTTTTGTTTTATTTGAGCCTTATATTGTATAGCTAACTGAGGGAAGTAGAGGCCTCATTGTGGAAGGGTGCTCGTATCTGCAAATGTGCTATTTGCGAAGGAGGGTCTGTGTCTGTCTTAGGTCGGGGCTGTACCCTATCAGTCTTACCCATCATTGGGAAGCATGGCAGCAGAAGGCCATGTCCCTGTCTTAGGTTGATTGATGGGTCAGTCCAGTTGCCCGTCATTGGCTAGCCAGCCCAATGTTTTATTGAGCATTCTGCTCAGTTAGAACGAGCCCTTGTGCTAATGAGGTGTGCTTCTCAGAGAACAGTTAGGCTGTACTCACTTTTAACCATCTCTTGCAGTGCTTTGCCTCGCACTCAGCTGCTTAAAGGCGGGGAGGGTTGGAGGATGTTGTTATTTATGGAGGGCAGAAACAACGCAGCTATGTTTGTTGGCCAGACTTTAGCCTGCCTTACCTTATTATGAGTTAGTAGCATTGGAAAGGAACCCGGACTAAGGGTGATGGAACAGGTGAGTGGCTGCTTAGTTTTGGAGAGCCGTGGCTATAGCGGTGGGGCTTAGGGCGAACGAAGTTTTGGAGGCGAGGTCTCAGACTGGAGGAAGCAGGAGTGGACGGCGTTGTGGGCGGGTGTTTAGAGCTGGATTTGCTTGAGGGCGAGGGCTGCAGGAGTAGCCGAGGTAACAGGCGGCGCAGAACTCCTGTGGGGAGAACGGGCGGAGGTGGGCCGGGAGGACGAGGGGAGGGTGCTGCGGGAGGAACGGGTGTGGGGGGGTTCCTCGGAGGTGGCGAGCCGCTGGTAGTGGACCTGTACAAATGAGGTGAAAATGGCATTAGCTTGATCTTTTGCGAGTTGGACTATCCTTTTGATGGCCCATGGTCCGACTGCCAGTGCGACGAGGAGAATGACTAGGGGGCCTAAAATAGGGAGAATGTAGGGGAGGAATTCTTGGAATCCCCAGGAGAGACCTCCCCCCTGGGCTTCTCTCTCCTTTTTACGTTTTTCTAGCCTGGCTCTTACTTGGGCTAAATTGTCTTGGATGAGGCCCGAGTGATTAGCATAGAAACAGCATTCTTCACCCAGGGCAGCACAGAGGCCTCCTTCTTTGAGAAAGAGGAGGTCTAGCCCTCTGCGGTTTTGAAGGACTACCTCGGAGAGGGATGTAAGAGATTTTTGTAGGTGGTTAATGGCTGTTTCGAGACAGGCGATATCTTCGTCAATGGCTGACCTGAGAGAGGAAAGGGCATTATTGTGTAAGGTTAGGGCTGCAATTCCGGTGCCAGCTCCTGCAAGACCTAAAAGTGTGGCAATTGTAATGACGGTGATAGGTTCCCTTTTTTGTATGTAGGTTGGTAGGAGATGACGCTGCCAGGAATCAAAAAATTGGTTATTGGTATGGTAGATAATGCGGGGGAGTATTACAGCAAGCACACAGGTTTCGTTGGTGGAGTTGAGGGTGCGAACATTAAGGCATGGGGTAAGGCCTGTGGAGGAACAGATCCATTGTGTGTTATTGTCGGGTAAGAGAAATCTTGCGGTCGTGTTAGGGGTAGTTGTATGGTTGCAGAGGGTTTTCATGGAGGGAATAACAGTGCCTCCGATTTTAGTGATACAGAGCCCACTCTGAGAGACAGACTGGACTGTTATTTCAGTTTGGTTCCAGTTGCAAGACGGAGGATTGTTTTCTGAGGAAGATTGATAAGAGGCGTTAGTGGCTATAGCCTCATAGTAAGGCATTAAGGAGGAGAGGCACAGCCAACAGCTAACAGTAAGGTTGGGATAGGAGGAATTAAGAGCGGAGAAGGAGGTGTTAACTAAGGACAGAAGCGGGTTGTAGATTCGTAACGGGGGTAGTGGGGTAAGAGGGGCGGCACTGGAGTTAGAAGACTGATTGTTAGGGAGTGCAAGAATAGAGGGAGGGTTGAGGACTGGGTTGGGGCCAACGGAAATTGGAACAGTGGGGGTGGTGGCCCTCTTTTGTATTATGAAAAGGCTGCCGTAATCATAGCTTTCCATGTATAGCTGAAGGCCGTATGTACGGCCCTCTAGCCAGGCAGTTTTGGAAGGGTCTTTAACAGTGAGGACAATTATATCCCATCGGGTGCTATTTGCAGTTTTGAAGGTAAGGTAAGAGTCCCGATTTGGAGCAGTGCTCCAGCCGTAAGCCATGGTTTCGCAGCCCCAAGAGGGGCAATAGAAGTGCGTGGTGTCGCGGCAGCCTGTGGCGGAGGAAGGGCAGATGTAAAAACCAGAGATCATGTGGTAGGTAGGGCCGAGTAAATAATTATTATGACGATGACAGTACAATGGCTTGTAGTCCTTTTGGTAAGAATAGCCTATAAGGCTACAAATATGCACTTCAAAGGACGGGGCTTGGGCAGTGACATTGTATTGCAGGATTTTATCATTGGCCATGACCTTGACTGTCCAATTGAAGGGTTGGTGAGCCGAGTTAGAGAGGACAGGTGTTGTGGCCGCGGAAAGAAAGAGGATTAATAGGACTACCAGGTTGATGGGTTGGTTAGGCTGAAGGGGAGTTTGTGCGCAGACTCTGCGATAGAGATTGAGGAGTACTTGAGGAGTTAGGTTGTTCGGTATAACACGCGTCATCTGGTAGGTTAGGTGCCTCAGCTGTTGGCGTTCCCTTCTCGCTAGGCGCTTGGTCTGCGGTGGCGGGTCGGATGTTTCGTCCAGGGATCCAGATGGGTTGGGGAGCATCATCTGGGAAAACACAAGCAAAACCTCTACCTTGGCACAGGAGGGGGTGAGGTCCTTGCCATTTGTTGGCTTCAGGATCTTTCCAATATACCAGTGGTAGTGGGGTGGAGAGTGAGGACGCACACCAGTGTTTATGCATGGGGGACAGTCCATTTTTGTCGAATGTGAGTAAATTGAGTTTCACTAGAACTGTAGTAAGGATCTCTTCCGGGGTGTGGTGGGGGTGTTCTTCCCTCTCTTTAAGTATTAAGGTCTTTAAGTGATGGTTAGTTTTTTCTACGATGGCTCATCCTTGTGGATTGTAAGGGATGCCAAAATGGTGCGTGATAAAGGCCTGAAATGAAGAACTATGGTAAGCAGGCCCATTGTCAGTTTTAAGATACCTGGGCACTCCCATAAGGAGGATAGCCCGCCTTAGGGCTTGGATGCAGTGACGTGCACGCTCACCAGGGAGGGCAACAGCGCTGACTAGGCTGGAGAAAGTGTCTTTAATAACATGTACATATTTCTGTTGACCAAAGGATGGGACATGAGTAACGTCCATTTGCCAGCACAAGTTGGGTTTTAAACCTTTAGGGTTGACACCCAGGGGTTGTAAGGGCCCAAGAGGTAAAAAGGGGGCACAGCATCGACAGCTGCGCACTAGATGTTTGCAGAGGTCTGCGGTCAGGTCCGGAAATAAATGTTTTAGACTGGATGCTGAGAAATGGAATCTGGAGTGCAGACTCCGTGCCTGGGTGATTAGGTCTTGGTTGTGTACAGCAAGCGTTAGTGTGGAGACTGCTGAATCAATTAACACGTTGCCTTCTGCAAGTGGGCCGAATAGGCCAGTGTGACTGCGGATGTGAGTGATAAACCATGGCTGTACACGTCGTTCAGTTAGTTGTTGTAGACGTGTCAAGCTGCAATCAAGGGCCGAGTCTGATGGAAAGAATGTACTGAATGCTATTACTTTGCAGACCTGACAGGCATATGCACTGTCAGAGAAAATATTGATGAGTTCATTAGGGTATATATAAAGGGCGAGAATGATGGCTTCAACTTCTCCTCTCTGGACAGAGCTACTGAGTTTGAGGGTGCGGACATGAGGGATATTTGAATCTATGGAGAAGGAGACAAATCCATAGCCCTTTTTTGAGGCATCAGTGAAGATGACGCGGGCATTAGGCAACGGTGTGGAGGAAGGGAAGGAGTGGTGTGATGATGCAATGTGCAGTTGTGTGAGTCCTTGCAAGATCTTGTGGTTAGGGTAGTGGTTGTCTGTCTGTCCTGTGTAACTTGTAAGAAGTATTTGGAAATCTGTGTTAGATTGGGCAAGTAAATCGGTCTGGCTTTTGGAAAAGGGCCAAATGATGGTATCGGGCTCTGTTCCATATACTTGGACACTAAGGCGCACTAATGTTTGCGCTAGCTGAACAACCGCATATACTAAAGGAAATATTTTGGAATTGCGGGATTTAGCTAGATGTGACCACAGCAAAGGTCCTTCTTGCCACAAAGCTCCTGTGGGGGTTCCTTTCGTTAAAAGAACTAGGGCTTGTGTGGGCTTTGTAGGGACATGTTGCTTGTTTGCTACTCCATTTATTTGTTGAGAGACTTTATTGACAACTGCCGTTGCTGCAGGGGTGATTTTTATAATTCTAGTGGCCGCCGCAGCTATGCTACCTTTTGTTTCTAGTAGTTTGAAGAGGGGCTGTAGCTCCGCTGTGGTAATAGGGAGAGCGGGCCTCATCCAATTGATCTGTCCGCATAAGGTTTGTAGCTCCGTTAAGGTCATTTTATTAGGGCAGTGGATTTGTAAAGGAATGGGCTGAATTTGTTCAGTTATTTTGTAGCCCAGAAATGTAAAAGGAGCATGGTGTTGCACCTTATCTGGATTAACTGTAAGCCCAATAAGTTTGAGGTTGTGAATTAACTCCTGAAAGCCCTCGGATAGAGTTTGAGCATTTTCATGGGCTAGGAGAACATCATCCCTAAAATGAAGGACAAAGAACCTGTGTCTGAGAGGCTGAATTGTGAAATTGACATAGATCTGGCAAATAGCTGGGCTGTTTTTCATGCCTTGTGGGAGTACTTTCCACTGATAGCATTCATTGGCCCCTTGGTGGTTAATTTGGGGAACTGAGAACGCGAATTTTTCCTTGTCTGTGTCATGCAAGGGGATGGAGAAGAAGCAATCTTTTATATCCAGTACAACCAGGGAGTAATCCAAGGGCACTGAGGATGGATGAGGGAGGCCTGGCTGGGGTGAACCCATGGGTTTGATGTGGGCATTTATTGCTCTCAAGTCATGGAGAAGACGGAAGGTATTTTTACCCCTTTTTTGAATTACAAAAACAGGAGAGTTCCAAGGGCTGTAACTTTTTTCTATGTGCCCAAGTTGTAACTGTTCTTTTACTAATTCATGTAAAGCTGTTAATTTATGGGACGGTAGGGGCCATTGCTCAACCCAGACAGGTTCCTCTGTGTCCCAGATAAGAGGAATGGGCGTAGGTGGAGTTAATCGAGCAACGGCCTGTATACTTGGGGGGAACACTTTGGAGGTGGACCAGTGACTTGAATAAGGGAGATAGGGCAGGCGGCAGGGTTATCACTGCTGCCAGAGGAGAGGGTTGCTCCTATTTGCTCTAATATGTCTCTGCCCCATAGGATGGTGGTAAGATGGGGGAAGAAGAGGGGACAAAAAACACCAGAGTGTCCCTCCTCATCCTGCCATGGGACAAGAAGAGTGGGCTGGAGAGAAGCTCCTTTTGCAGTGGCGCCATCAATGGCTGGACCCTGTTCAGTAGGAGTTATATGGGCATAGGATTCGGGAAAACAGGACACCTCTGCCCCAGTATTGAGAACTCCTGTATACCATTCGTCTTTGATTTTTAATGTTAAGGTGGGGCGATTTTGGAGGACAGGAATGGTCCATTTTATGGCCTTGGAGGCCGGGTCTCTTGGGAGCGGGGCTGAGACTTGCCCCCTGTGGAGTTTAAAGGCTTGCCATTTATATCGGATGTAGAGCGGCAATCTTTTGCCCAGTGATATCCCTTTTTGCATTTTGGGCACGGAGTGGGTGGCCTGGATGGCCTTTTGGGCGCTGATGGTTTGCCAGGAAGTATAAGGCCTTTGCTAGGGCAAGGGCATTCACGGGCAAAGTGTCCCTCTTTTCCACAGTGAAAGCATGGTCTTGCAGCCAAGACTAAGGCAGAGGCGAGATTGGTGGCCAGATTATGGGTCGTTTGGTCGAGGTCTTTACAGGCTAAGATCCAGTCATGGATAGTACCCTGCCTTTTGGAGGCAATGGCTTGTCTACAGATTGCATTATCACCCTCTAGAATAAGTTCTCGGGCTAGGGCCATCTGGGCCTGCTCATTACTGACTTTACGAGCACAGGCTTCTTGGACTCTAGAGACAAAGGAGGAGAAATCCTCATCCTTGTTTTGCATGAGCTTGGTAAAGGTATCTGTTTTAATGGCAGAGCAATTACCAATGGCGCGCATGGCGACGCCCCGGAGTTGGTCCCAGAAGAGGGCGTTAGCCCCAGTATAGGACACTGGGTTGGCATAGCCTCCACTGCCTGTAAAGGCATCAAGAGGGTAGTTAATTCCCTGTGCCTGATTGGCCCTTTGTTGCTGTTCTGCCTGGTCCTGAAAATGGGCGCGCCAGTTGATGTACTGGCCTGGGGTGAGAATGGCCTGTGCGACCGCTTGCCAATCATAAGGAAGGTTAAGGTTAAGTGAAATGTCAATGAGGAGCTGCTGCGCAAAGGGACTCCCCAAACCGTCCTCCTTGACCGCCTCACGGAGGCGCTTGAGCTCTGAGGGGTTGTAGGGGTACCACGGAAGAGGACGCTGAGGGTTGTGTGCGAGGTTGACGGGGAAAAGCGAGGGAGCGGGGCAGGAACAATCAGGGGAAGGAGCACGACCAAACGGCAGAGGAACATTGCTGGAGTAACCTGAGCGACAGTTGTAACATTGTTGCGGGTGCAGGGAAGACGGTGGGGGCTGTTGCAGGACAGCCGCAGCAGCGTCTGGGGAGATCACCGTGTTGGCATTGAGAGCCGAGGTTGGAAGCGGATAGGGAGCGGCGGGGGCAGAGGTGCAAAGGCCACTGGGGAGAGAAAGGGGCGGGGGTTGTGACAGAGCGGGTGGGGGAGCAGGGGGGTCAGGAGGTTTGGCAGGAAGTGGTGTGGTGACTGGTTGACTGGCGGGGTTAAGGGGAAGTATAGCTCTGCCCTCAACGGAGGAGGGGAGTTCCGGATATAGAAGGTTCCGCTTTTCAGGCAGTGAAGAAGGCAGAATTGCACCATTTTGAGCGCGGTTGTTAGTGGGTTTTGTTAGGGGTTTGGAAGCAGTATCGGAGTCTTCCAAAAGGTTGTTAAGCTGGAAGACTAGAGCATTAGAATTCTCACAGTCCTCCTCAGAAGAGGAGGGCTCTGAAAGGGAGATCTCTAGAGGCTTAGCGCTGAGTAGGCAGAAGTGGATGGTAATAAGCGTAGGAACGAGGCGGGGGGGAAGCGTTTATTCTCATGCTCCATGGCAGAAGTTACTCTGTCGACGAGCAAGCGGTAGGTATCAGGATCCCAAAGATTAGACGTGAGAAGCCAGGGGTTGAAGAGGAGAAGGAGGTCCCAGTAATTTTGAAGTTGCTTTGCTGAAACCTTGCACTGGTGGCATGCGAGAAGGCTGGCGAGAGCCCTAACCTGAGGGGCTTGGCGAGAAGAGAAGGAGGCTCCCATCGTCTAGGGACAAGATCAGAACACAAAGAATAACGAGAGAGAGGAGGAAGAAGCAGAGAATAATCGGTGGAATAAGGGAAGAAGAGAGTTGGGGACAAAAATTCTAGAGGATGCTAAGAGAAAAGAGCAAGATAAATGGAAGGAGGAAGAAGAAAGGGAACCAGGGGACAAAGTGGCTAAAGCTCATAAGGAGGAAGAGGGAGGGGGTACCCCGGGGGCAAAGAAGCCGAGTTAGAGAGAGAGAGGTACCGAAGGGAATAGGGGCCTGCCTAGTTATGGAGCAAGGCAGACGTAGTCCTTACCCGTTCACGGAGGTTACTGGCCAGCGGCAGACGATCGAGCCCCACGTTGGGAGCCAGTTGTTGACGGGCAGGATGTGGGGGGCGGTTGGTAGTCGGCGTCCCGGGGGCCTTGACGGCAAGGGAAAGAATTTTTGCGGAGACGAGGTGAGTATGCAGGGGGGATCTTTATTGAGGAAGTGCACAGCCTTTTATAAGCTAGGTAAGGGGTGGAGTAAGAGGCAGGGCATGGAAGAGGAGGGAGTACGTGTTAGGCAGGGATTGGGCACAGTTGGTTGCTAGGGAGGGTTTGTTATCTGTGGAAGGCGGGAAGGTTTCGCGGGCGCAGGAAAGTTTCGCGGGCGCGGGAACAGGGTAAGCTATTTTTTCAAAGAAGGCTAAATATAGGATCAGGCTAGTTTTTAGTTGTAGTCGGCCATTTTAGCTTCACATTTTTCTGGCTGCCTCCAACAGTGAGTGATTGAGGATCACCAGCAGCCTAAGAAGATCCCTAGGGTTCTAAGAGAGAATGCTGTTTTTCTGTGTTTATTTTTTATTTATTTATTTTTATTATGGGTAAAAATCAAAATTCTCACAATACATACAAACATTTGCAAAATGATATATAAATATATATGCATATACGTGTATTTGCTTACAAAAAAGTTATTTATATATATATATATACATATATTTTAAGAGGTGCTTAGATTACCCAAAATATTACACGGAACCCACTGGGATTCCCATGTTCCCCACCTCCCACATCTCCCACCACATCCCACCCACCATATCCATGGGATATAAACCCTCTCTCACTTGGAGTTGGAGTGGACATCACCATCCCAGTCCCCTCAGGATTGGGGGAAGAACTATGGACTAGAGTGGACTTGGTGGTATTCTGTGTTTATTTATTTATTTTTTTACTTCAGTCTCCTTTTTCTTAGAAAATGTGTCACTGCTGTCTTGTTTCTTGCTTGTTTTTTATCCCCTTCCTTTGTTTCTCTGCTTGTTTTTTTTTTTTTTTCCTTTTTTTCCTTTGGTTACTGATCTATTATACTTATGCTATTTCTTTTTACCCCTTTATTTTTTCTTATGTTTTCCATTGTTCTTTCATTCCACCTCTTTTATTTGGTCTCTAATTTTTCTGTTTATATTTGTCCATCTCCTTTTTTCTTGGTTTACTCACTCTTTTTTACATTTTCCTAGCTCTCTTTTCTCTTTTCTTTTCCCTCTTCTCGACATTACAGCATTTTAAGTCATTCTATATATATGTATTTCACCAATATATTTCTTGTTTCACTGTTTCTGTTCCACTCTCCTAATCTTGTTCCTCTGTGCTTCTTACTCATGTTAATTTTTCTCTTTCCTAGGTCTTGTATATTTTCTCTCCTATCTTTTACTATTATCATTTCTATTATTCTTTTTGTCTTCTTATCTCTTTCCTTTTCTCTGGTCCTAATTTTTTTTCAATGAAAGGAACATAGACAAATCTCTAACAAAAAACAGCTGAGCAGGGGCAAGATCCAGCCCCAGTGAGCAGTTTTGGAAACCCATAGAGTAGGAGGATTCAGGGCTTTGACCTAGAGGAAGCTGGACAAAGAGATAAATTCCTCAAGGTGCTGCTGGCTTCTTGTTAGCTGTGTTTCCTCTTTCTGGATTTCCCCTTTTCTCTGTATACCAAGCTATCTCTTTATGTTATTCCATCTTTCTATCTTCGACTTTCTGTTGTTGTTCTTACATTTCACACCTCTTTGTTTAGTTCTCAATTTTTCTGGTTTTTATTTCTATCTAGAATATAAATATTTTCTTTCTCTCATTAACATTTTTTCCTCATGGTTTTTCTTTTCTCTTTCCCTCTCTCCTCATCATTCTGGCATTTTAATCCATTCAACATGTATTTCTTTATTTGATTTTCCATTTCATTGTTGGTAATACACTTTTTTATTCCTATTACTCTACACTGCTTACATAAGTTAAATATTCATTTTCCAAGGTCTTATATGGTTCCTCTTTTAACAATTACTATTATTATTACTACTATCCTTTTACTTTTGTCACCTCGTTCACTTTCTTAGGCTGTAAATTTTTTCTTCAGGGTAAAATAGTTAACATCAAGGAAAAAGAATAACATGAACAAAGTGGAAAAAAGAAAACAACACAAAAACTAAAACCTTAGTTACATAAAACCCTAGAGTAAAGAGAGAAGATAACTGAATAAACCCATGAAGATAAAAAGATGACCAGTTAGCAAAAAAATTAAAAACCATACTAAGAAACAGGAAGACATGGCCTAGTCCAATGAACAAAATAAAAGATAAGAAGAGATGCAGAACACAGAACAGCTAATCAAAGCTTCCAAACAAATATGGACCAACTTAAGGAAGTGATTAAGAATTTTAAGAAGTCACTGGAAGAATATACTGAAGAAATTGTAAAAATACAGAAAAAGATAATGGGTATAATGGCACAATCCAAGATATCAAAATGACACTGGAAGCAAAAAACAACAGATTTGTACAAGTAGAGGAAAAAATTAGCGATGTGGAATACAGTACATCTGAAATCAAATAGATAGTGAAACAGATAGATAAAAAGTTAGAAAAAATCCAACAGTGACTTAAGGATTTGAATGATAACACAAAATACACAAACATACACATTATAGGCATCCCAGAGGGAGAAGAGAAGAGAAAGGGGACGGAAGGAGTATTTGAGGAAATAATGGCTGAAAATTTCCCAACCCTATTGAGGGAGATGGATGTACATGTCTAGGAAACACAGTGCACCCCAAACAGTATAAATCAAAACAGGCTTAATCCAGGACATATGCTAGAAAAACTCTCTAATGCTCACGACAAAGAGAAAATATGAAAGCAGCAAGAGAAAAGAGAACCAACACAAACAACAGATTCTCAGTAAGATTAAGTGCTGACTTATCATTTGAAGACACAGAGGCAAGAAGGGAGTGGTATGACATAGTTAAGGTTCTAAAAGAAAAATAACTTCCAGCCAAGACTTCTCTATCCAGCAAAGCTGGCATTCAAAAATGATGGAGAGTTCAAAACATTCACAGATAAACAGAAATTAAGAGAGTATGCAAATAATAAACCTACCCTTCAAGGAATACTAAAGGGAGTTCTTCAGGTTGAAAGGGAAAAACAGGAGAGAGAGAGAGTTGGAGGAGACTGTAAAAAGAACTAAAAGACAAAAAGAGAAAAAACAACAACATAAGACATAAATAAACCCAAAGAAAATATGGCTTATTTAAGTAATTCCTTCAGAGAAATAACACTGAATGTTAATGGATTAAACTCACCTGTCAAGAGAAAATTATTGGCAGAAGGAATAAAGAAATATGACCCAGCTATACGCTGTCTGCAAGAAACCCACCTTATATCCAGGGATTCAAGGACGCTGAAAGTGAATGGCTGGGAAACAATCTTACAAGCAAACAATAACCAGAAAACTGCAGGAGTAGCTATAATAATATCAGACAAAATAGATTTTAAATGCAAAGCTATCGTAAAAGAAAAAGATGGACACTATACATTAGTAAAAAGGGTAACGTTTCAGGATGAAAAAACAACCATAAACATTTATGCAACTAACTGGGGTGCCTCAAAATACATGGGGCAAACACTTGTAAAAGTAAGTGGAAAAATAGAGGCCTCTAAATTATAGTGGGGGATTTTAACACACCACTAACCTCATTTGACAGAACATTTTAAAAGAGAATCAATAAAGAAACAAAGATTTTTGAATAATATATTGGAGGATCTGGATCGAGTAGAAATATACAGGCCACTATACCCAAATACAGCAGGATGTGCATTCTTCTCATGTGCACATGCATCTTACTTCAAGATAGACAGCATGCTAGGCATCAGAACAATTTTCAATGAATTCAGAAAGATTGAGTTTATATAAAGTAATTTCTCTGAATAAAATTGAATGAAGCTGGAAATCAGGAAGGCCCAGAGAACCAGATTAGGGACAAAGATAAGAAAGTTAAAGAAAACATTCTTAGACAAACAGTGGATCAAGGAGGAAAACTCAAAAGAAATCAGTAACTACATTATAATGAATGAAAATGACAACACAACATATCAAAACCTATGGGATGCAGGAAAAGCTGTATTGAAAGGGAAATTAATAGGTATAAATGAATATACCAAAAATGAAGAAAGAGATAAAATAGAAGAACTCACTGTACACCTTGAGGAATTAAAAAAATAACATCAAATTAAAGGAAGTAGAAAGAAGGAAATAACAAAGATTAGAATAGAATTAAATGAAATAAAAAATAAGAAAGCACTATAAAAAATAAAAAAACCAAAAGCTGGTTCTTTGAGAAGATCAATAAAACTTGCAAACCCTGAGCTAGACTAACAAAGAAAACAAGAAAGAAGATGAAAATACACAAAATAATATATGAGGCAGTTATCACCACTCACCATACAGAAATAAAGAGTATCATAAGAGCATATGAAAATTTATATGCCAACAAGAAGGATAACTTAGAGGGAATGGACAAATTCCTAGAAACTCACATGCAGCCTACTTTGACAAAAGAAGAATTTGATGAACTCAACAGACCAATTACAAATAAAGCGATAGACTCAGTCATCAAAAACATCCCAACTAAGAAATGTCCAGGACCAGACAGATTCACAAGTGAATTCTACCAAACATTCTGAAAAGAACTAACACCAATCCTATGTAAACTCTTAAAAAAAAAAAAAAAAAAAAACAGAAGTAGAAGGAACATTGACTAACTCATTCTATTATGTCAACATTACCCTAATACCAAAGCCAAACAAAGATGTCACAAGAAAGGAAAATTACAGACCAATCTAATGAACCAGATGCTAATCCTCAATAAAATATTGCTAATCATATTCAACAACACATCAAACAAATTATCCACCATGACCAAGTAGGTTTCATCCCAAGTATGCAAGGATGATTCACCATTAAAAAAATCAATCAATGTGATACACTACATTAAAAGTTCAAAAGAATAAATCACATGATCATCTCTATAGATGCAGAAAATTCATTGACAAAATACAGCACCATTTCCTGATAAAAATACTGCAAAAGATAGGAATAGAAGGAAAATTTCTGAGCATGATAAAGGTTATATATGAAAAACACTCAGCTAACATCATATACTATGCAGAAATCCTAAAAGCTTTTCCTCGAAGATAAGGAACAAGACAAGGATGACCAGTACCACTGCTCCTATTAAACATTGCCTTAGACATACTTGTTTGAGCACTGAGGCAAGAAAAAGAAATAAAATGCATCCAAATTGTAAAGGAATAAGTAAACATTTCACTACTTGTAGACGACATGATTCTATATATAGGAAGCACTGAGAAATATATAGGAAAGTTTCTAGAACATTTATATGAGTTCAGTAAATAACAGGCTATAAGACCAATGAACAAAAAATTAGTAGCATTTCTGTACACAAGTAGCAAACAATCTGAGGAGGAAATTAAGAAAAACATACCATTTACAATAGTTACTTAAAAAATCAAATACCTAGGAATAAAATCAACTAAAGATGTAAATTACTTATACACAGAAAACTACACAACATTGTTAAAGGAAATCAAAGGAGACTTTAATAAATGGAATAATATTCCCTGTTCATGGATAGGAAGACTAAACATCATTAAAGTGTGTATCCTACTCAAATTAATCTACAGATTTAATGCAATCCCAATAAAAATGAACAGAGCTTTTTTTTACTGAATTAGAAAAACTAACTACAAAATGTATTTAGAAAGGTAAGAGGTCCTGAAAAGCCAAAGTCTTATAGTAAAAGAAAATTGAAAACGGAAGAATCACACTACCTGACTTTAAAACATCCTACAAAGCTACAGTGGTCAAAACTGCATGGTATTGGCACACGGCTAGACATACCAACTAATGGAACTGAACTGACAGTTCTGATATAGGTCCTTGCATATACAATCATCTGATATTTGACAAGGTCACCAAGCCCACTGGGAGCGAATGGCCTCTTAAAAAATGTTGATTGAAGAACTGGAAATCCATGTCCAAAATTATGAGATAAGAAAACCATCTCAGACTTTATACAAAAACCAACTCAAGATGGATCAAAGATCTAAATATAACAGCCAAGACCATAAAACCCTTGGAAGATAATTGTGGAAAGCATCTACAGAACCTTGCAATAGGAACTGGTTTCATGAACTTCATACCCAAGGCATGCACAGCGAAAGAGAAATTAGATAAATGGGATATTCTCAAAATTAAACATTTTTGCACCTCAAAGGAGGTAATCAAGAAAGTAAAAAAGCACCTTACCCAATGGAAGAAAACATTGGGCCACCATATATCTAATAGGAGCCTAATATCCAGTTATATAATGAAATTGTACACTTGAAAATAAAAAGACAAAAACACATTTGAAAAATGGGTAAGTTACTTGAAAAAACATTTCTCCAAGATAGAAATACAGATGACTAAAAAGCACATGAGAAGGTGGTCTACATCACTAGCTATTAAAGAAATGCACATCAAAACTACAATGAGACACCATCTTCCACTCATTAGACTGGCAGTTATTAAAAAAAAGGAGGCCTATGTGTTAGAGAGTATATGGGGGATAGGAACCCACATCCACTGCTGGTGGGAATGTAGAATGATCAAACTGTTGTGGAGGACAGTTTTGTGCTTCCTAAAAATTTAAATATAGATCTGCTATATGATCCACCAATCCCACTGCTGGGTATAAACAAGAAGTATTGAAAGGAAACAAATGAACAGATATATGCACACCAATGATCTTAGCGGTATTATTCATTATTGACAAACGTTGGAATCAACCCAAATGCCCATCAACAGATGAATAGATAAACAAAACATGGTACAAACACACAATGGGATATTATTTATGTGTAAGAAGGAATACAGTGCTAATATATGGTATCACATGGATGAATCTTGAGGGCTTTATATTGAGTGAAGAAAGGCAATAATTGAAGGATGAATATTACATGGCCTCACTGATATGAATTAAGCAAATTGACCAGACTCAGAGAGCTATTGTCTGGCAGACGGGTTTAAAGGAAATAGAAAGGGAGAAGAAGGTTGTGAGCCGATGCCCATATGGACATAATCTATGATAAGGTGAAAGTGTGTAGTTGCACACTGAAATGATATGAAAGGAGGGTAGTGATATTATTGGATTTGGTGGTGCATGTTTGACAGGTGATTAGATTGGGAAGAGTGGGTTGGAAGGTCGGAAATAGAGGAAATGTTGGGAGAGGGACCAGGTGAATGTTCGGGATTGATGCATATGCTGTTGAAGTTACAAAGTTGGGAATGCTCTTATGGCAATATGACAAGGAATGTTTACTGGTTTAGGGTGTTGGGTGGGGAGGCTTTGGAGACAGGGCACACTTGGATCAGGTTTCTAAGGAGTGTGTGAGTGATCATTTTGTCATAATGTGTAGTGACAGTGGATGGAGACCCACACAATGAGGGGAAAGGAATTGGAATCCCATCCTGGGGAGGACTGATATATTCATAAACAGAGGGGTGGGAGTCTCTCAATAGCATGGGTGTTTCCTAATAGGAGTGGACCAACCAGTGTGTCAATATCTCAATGAATTTTGTCATCTAAAGAGTGATTCTGGGGGTCGCCATGGGTCCTGAGGGAAGGGGAAGAGAGGAATAGAATAGATGGAATAGGGGTTATATAGTCAGCAATGGAAGTGTGCTACATGATATTGCAATGATGGGCACAGGCCAAGTTAAACATCATCAAAATTTATAAAAGTGCATGATCTAAAATGTAAAACACAAGGTAAACCATTAACCATGGTTATAGCTATTTTTCACTATTTGAATATCAGTTGTAACAAAGGTACCATCCACATATAAAATGATATTAATACTGGAAGGGGGAAAAGAGGGAGGGTATTGGTTATATGGGAGTCCCCTGTATTCTGTATGTGACTTTACCATGACCTAAAACTTCTTTGAAAACAAAATGAGAAAAAGTAAGACACAGGAATAAATGTAAGAAAATGTCACTGTACATACAGTACACCAGATATTACAGTGATAAAAGGCTAAATGTCAAAAAAATTAAATATTTTTCATTATTTTTTATTATCCCAATCTTTTAATTTAATTTAATTTTTAGTGTTTATAAATTTTTATGTATTTTAGTTCTTATATTTAAACATATTATTATTTCATTTTCCTATTAATTGTATTTGGCCATTTTATTGACTTCACATTTGTAGAGGCTTTGGTCACAGAAGGGTTACAGCTGGGGCAGGGGAAGATCATTGGTGTGGTGTGTCAGTGATAGGGGATAAATGGGAGGAAGTTCACCTGGGCATACATATAAGGTATATAAATATGTTCAAATATTCATGGGGCTTTGTCACAGTGAGTGGAGACTCACAAAATAATGGAGAGAATATTGCATTACCATCCTGGAGAGCTCTGTTACATTCTCCAAGGGAGGAGCAACAGTCTCCCAAGTGCAGGGGCAATGACTGGCAATGAAGGATGATCCATTGATAGGCCCTTGATATTGATGAATATGTTTATGAGCCTTGCTCTTGAAATTGAAACTTAGCCTAATTTTCCAAGGTACCTAAGAGTTGCCTCCTGAGAGCCTACTTGTTATTCAAATATGGTCTCTCTCTAAGCCAAATTCAGCATTTAAATACATTATCTTTTCCCCATTGTGGGACATGACTCCCAGGGCCTCCCTGGCACCAAGGAATTACTACCAAGCACCAACTAGAAATGCAACTGGAAAAAGAACTTGAACAGAAAGAGGAAAAGTTAAAGACAATTGATTTTATATGTCTAAGAGTCTTCAAAGTGAGTTGGGATGTCATCCCAGAGGTAATGCTTATGCACATCTCAGCAGGATCTCATGGACAGCCAAATTGGATACCACCACAAATAGTGGGTCTCATGAGGTTTCTAGAGACACCAAGGACCTATGGTCAGGACAGCTAGTGGAGTTTTGTGCCTTGTAAGTGGACACTTCTTTGGAGTTTTTGCTCCTGAGAGTGACAGAGTTGGACTCAATTATGGCTTCCCTGCACAGGGCTCATGTGTCCTTTCTATTTACACCTGAACTTGGTGCTGGAGTTTGTAAATGTACATCCAAGAGACTTGAATCTTAGGGCTGTCCATGTGACAGCTCTGCCCTGAGCCTGAATGGAATTGCAACACCTACTCTCAAGTTCATTGGACTCACCCAGGACAAATAACAAGGAGGTGAGTATTGACAACCACCATACCAAGGGAGTGAGAACCTACGACTCCAGGAAAGAGAGTCCCATCCATTGGTTGTATGGTATTGAAAACCCCTCTCAATTAGAGGTGAGTGGACTTCACCATCCAAGAATTCTCAGGATTCGGGAATGAACTATGGACTTGAGTAGACTTAATGGTATTCTATTATAGATATTGTGATTCTAGCATGGAAGAAATTACAACATTGTTGTGGAGGCAGTGGCCACTGGAGTCTCTGGGGGCAGGGAGAGGGAAAAACATTTGCAATATGGGGGGGTTTGGCAGGACTTGGGTATCATCCTGAATAACAATGCAACAACAGATATAGGCCATTTTATATCATCCCATAACTTGCAGAACTGTGTGTGAGAGAGTGTAGACTACAATGTGAACTATGGTCCATGCTCACTGGCAATGCTCAAGGATGCGTTAACAATGGCAATGAATGTGTCATGCTAATGAAGAATGTTGTTTTTTTTGGAGGTGTGGGGAGTGGGGCATCTGAGAATCCCTATTATTTTTGTGTATCATTTATGCAATCAAAGTATCTTTTTAAAAATTAAAAATAAAAACTTTTCTCAAATTAACCTCAGAACTATTTATGAACTTTCTTAAGAAATAGTCAGTAAGTCAAGAGACCACTGAATAGGGGGAAAGAAAGCATTCACATGGATGTCTTATGTAACAATTAAAATGAAAGAATAGTGAGTCATAATCTGGCCTCCCTTCAAAAAATCAGTCTCAGTAAAACCTCAAAATCATTGATTATCTATTATAGGGAGAGTTACTTAGTCAGCCATCCAAAGAATGAGAGATATCTGCAAACTTCCTAGTCATCTGGTACATAAGGAGCATCAGAAATAGTGGTGGACTGTACAAATAAATGGACTGATGTGGAGGCTCTTAGACAGCATGTCTGTGGTGAACATTCACTAATAAAAAAATGAGAAAATAATCAATGGATGTGTCCAGGTAGAGTTTGAAAAGGTATTTTACTGAGATAGTATAACTGTGACTCAATAACTGAAATGTTTAGGCATGTTGATTTTATAGTAAATATTTTAATAAACAGATTATCTGATCCTCTGAATATGGAAATTAACATTTTAGATTAGAAATTAAAATGAAGAGGGAAATACATGCATCCATTCGTTTCAAAATACTCTCTTTTGTGTATTTCTGTTAAGCTGCATTCCTGAGGAAAATCAATATATTTATACCAATATATGATAATCTTCTCCATTTAGATTTTAGCATAGTTTATCTTATTATACTTTGGCTTATGGTAGATTGCAACATATTAGAAGACAAGGACAATCACTCTGTCTCCACAGAATCCCACCTTATGGATATCTCAGCTGACCAGGAACTCCAAGTCTTGTAATGTCTGGTGTTCTTCATGATTTATCTAGATGCCCCAATGTGGAATCTTTTAACTCTTAATGCCCCTGTAATCGCCACACATTTACATTCCAATGTATTTCTTTATTGGCAATTTATCTCCATAGATCTTTGCTGTATTTCAGTTACTCTTCTGAAACTGATTTTGAATTCTTTGACACTAATACATATCTTTCTCTCCTAACATGTGCCTCTCAGGGTTTGTTTATCTTGTTTATATCCACAGAGTTAGCCTTCCTTGTGGTAATGTCCTAAGATTGCTATGTTGCCATTTGCCACCCTCTACACTATGAGCTCACCATCATCCCATGTCTGTGCACACAGGCAGCTTGTGGCTGATGGGCAACTGGGTTGATCTATTCTGCCATCTACACAGGAATCGTGTTCAGGCTTCCCTTAACACAGTCTAATGTGTTCCATCAATATTTATGTGATATGTCTCAAATTTTGAGGATCTTTTCTTCAGATATTAGTTAACTGAATCTTTGGGTTAACCTATAAGTATTTGTATAGTCCTAATGTGTTCTGTTTTTTTTAAAGACCTATATTGATTTATTCTCAATGGTGCTTAGGATGCTTTCTGTGGAAGCTCATATCAAAGGCATATCCACCTGTACCTCACAGTTAGCAATAATCATTTTATTTATAATTTCGTTATTGATGGGTGTCTTTTGTCCCACTGCAAATAAATGATCTCTTAGGAAGCTTCTCATGGCCATGCTCTACTCCATGATGCCCCCACTTATAAACCCTATCATTTACTGTCTGCAGAACAGAAATATTAACAGAAATCTAGGCAGAATGTTCCACATATCATTTGAGCTACCAAACAGGGTGTTTTAATTGGAAAATTTTGAAAACATTTTGAGTGAAGTTTAGTTTATATTTGATGTTCTAATAATTGAACTTATTATTTTTAAATATCAAATTTTGTTTATGGTACATCTTCTTTTTTACATATATGTCATTATGATCTGCATTTCTGCATCCTGTTTTTTTTAAGATGATACTCATATGTAATTGATACATTCTTCTGAGAAGAATTTACAGATTTTATAAATGTTTTGGATAATATTCTGGATTTTTTAAAAAATCAATTTTATTGGTACATATTAATAAATCATAAATCCAAGAAAATTTAACAATCAATGGCATTTGGTATAATCACATAATTGTGCATTCATCACTTCATTCATTTTTAGAGCATTTTCATTATTCTAGTAATAATAATAATAATAGACTAAAGCCAAACAAACAAACAAAACTCATCACCTTTCAATATCTCTAGGCTTCCCCTGCCATACATAGCTGCCATTATGTTTCTTTCTCTCTAGTTTATTTTTATTTGTATTTTGTAAAAACAGTCATATATAGACAATATCATACATATTTGTATTTTACATAAGGGTTCACTGTTATACAGTCCCATGTTACATTTTTTTAGCTTTCCTACTAGTAAATAAAATTGTCCTTAGACTTTACCTTTCAAATGACATCTCAATTCACTTTGAAATCCCTTAACCATATAAACTCATTTGCATTTAATATTTATCCCTTTGGTCAAGGTCTTTTTCCAGATGCATCACTAGTTGGTGCTTGGTAATAATCCCTCAGTGCCAAGAAGGCTCATCCATGGGAGTCATGTCCCAAACTGGAGGGAAGGTAGTGCATTTATATGCTGAGTTTGGCCTAGTGTAAGGCCACATTTGAGCAACAAGGAGGCTTTCAAGAGACAAATTTTAGGCAATATATACTAGGCTAAGTTCCAATTTCACAAGGAAAGATTCATAAGTACAATCATAAATATCAAGGGCCTGGTGTAATGGCCTTTCCTCCTTCACCAAGGCACTGTCCATATAACTGAGGGATTTGTGCTGCTCTATTAGAGAATTTGGGAGGACTTCCTAAGATGGGAACTGAGTATTTTTTTGGTTATGGTGTGGGCCTCCAAGGTAATGCCCCATGAACTCTTGAACATATTTATATGTCTTAAAGGCATACCCAGATTAGGCCTCTTCCCATCCAAAGAATAATTACTGATGGCATTGTTACAAACCACACTGTGATAATGAGCTAATGAGATCTTTTTCTAAGAGAAACATACGGATAATAAAAGACAGATAGCAGCAGAAATCAGGAGAGGGTCATGCAAATTACCTTGGAACATATGTTTCAAGACAGGGCATTGCAAACTCAGTTATCTAAGACAGAGAGATGCAGTTTGGGAAAATTAACTACAGACCTACTGGTACAATATAATTTTACCCACAATGAACAGGAAAACTGACAGATTAGAGATATAGACAAGTCCATTTTGCTTTTAGTTTGGCCTGCTGGAAGCATGAATGTGATTTTTCCAACTGCAGGAGACTTTCCAAACAGTAAAATCCTATGTAAAACTACCCATAAGTCTATAGCCACCCTGAATGTAGAGGTGATAAACACTTGGCTATAAGATATGAGTCAGGGGCAATATTTGGATAAGATGATCCTGACTAGCACAGCATTGGAAGTGTTCATAAAAGAGAGCTTTTGCCAATGGAAGTCCCCATGTCCCATTTGTTGTCCCCAGTGATGAAAGTGAGGGAAGAGGTAAGAAATCTCTACCATATAACATCAAGCTTTAGGGTAGGAATATCGGGGAGGTGTCAACCATCTTCACTGTGACAGGTCAGGTGGAGCAGAACCCAGGAGCTGAGCAATGGGAAGCTGCCCCCTGAAGGGCCACAAGGGGAACACAAAGAGCAACCAGGGAAAGACAAAGGAAGGGGCAGGACCTTTGTGGTTTTGGTTACTAAAACAAGGTATAAATAGGGTAGAATATAATGGAATTCTTATGGAAGAACTCCACCACTACTATTGGGCAAAGGGTGTATAGCAGTTTGGCAGTTTTATATAGTTATGAATTACAAAAATAGATATTGAATTATGCTTGTAAACTGGTCTGTTAATCTGGGCATGATTAAGTTATGATTAGGGTGTTGACTGGGCCACATCAGAAGGGCCTTGAGCCCCATCCCTTGGTGGGTGGGGTCTCAAAGATAAAAAGACATAGCAAAAGACAGAGTTGGAGTAGTTTTGATGTTGGAGTTCTTATGAGGAAGGAGAGAAGGCCATGGGAAGAGATGAGCCATTCACCTGACAGTTTGCAGCTAGCCTTGTGGAGAGAGGCAAAGCCTATAGAGCCTCATAGTCTACAGCTGACCTTGTGGAGGAAACAGAGGAGCTGAGCCTGGAAAGAAATGGAACCCTGTGAAGAGAGGAATCCAATAATACTGAACCCTGGTAAGCTGTCTTGTTCCAACACGTGGCAACAGAATTTGGTGAAAGAAGAAACTTATGCTTGATGGCCTGGTAACTGTAAGCTTCTACCACAAATAAATCTCCTTTATAAAGCCCAACCAATTATTGTTATTTTGCATCAGCACCCCTTTGGCTGACTAATACAGGGTGTCCCTCTAAGTTGGGTCTTAAGGCTCTGGTACAAGCCCTAAAGGAGCAGGAAGAAGAGGGCTCACTGGACTGAAGAGATATAGAATCCAAAATCACAACCCTCTAAGGCCCTGAACATAGCCAGAACAGAAGGGAAATTACAGCTAATTAGGCCTCCCTGTGCCTCAACCAGACAGAGAGGAAGAGAGTTTCGACTGTGAGTGTGAGGTGTTGGATAATTAGGATCATCCAATTTACCTTTTCCTTGATTTTATTCCTTTAAAAAAAGACTGAATGTTCGACCAGGGTCTCTGGGTCCCTGCTGGGGATCAGCAGCACTCTGGTTCCATTTGGGCAAAAAGGATGAAAGGGGGAATCTAGACCTTCCTGGGACTCCTAGGTACAGGAGCCCAAATGATAATATTTCAAGGGCCTCTCAGAGGCAAATGTAAACTAGTGGCATTAGGGGGGGTAATTAGATGCAGTAGGGCAAGTGTGGGTGGGACACTTAGGGCAATTTGGGCAAGAATGGTTATGGGTCTCACAGCTGAGGGCATTATAAATACTGACATTTTGGCTGCCTGTATCATGGATCAACAAGATCTCCTGAGGGGTTAGGCCCCCTCAGAGGGAGGAATTTCAGTAATCACTGTAGGGTGTGTCCACTCCTGTCCACCTCCACCTATCCACCTCCAGATTGGCCAAAACCATGACCAGTTTTTCAACAAAAACAGTTCTGCCTCCCAGTGGGAAAATGGACATTACTTTGTTGGCTCAGGACTTGCTGCAGATAGGAATGTTGAGAACCACTTTTTGCAGTTGAACTACCCTGTCTAGCATACATAGAAGGCCTCAAGAATGTGGAGCCTCCTTCCCCTGACCCCTGAAGTATCTGATATCATTACTATCACTGACGTGTGGGAGCCACACAGGGGATGCTGTATTGGCCTGCCTAATACCTTCTTCTCCATCCCTCTGTGGGTTAAGACCAAGATCAATTTACACTCATGTGGAATAGCCTTTAGTATACATTTACTATACTTCTGCAAAGATATATTAAATTCCCTGCAATATGTCACCAATATGTAGCACAAGACTTACATCAAGCACAGTTACCCCAAAAGCTCTTGTCATCTACTATATTTATGACATGCTTATTGCAGCTTGTATTAGTCAGCCAAAGGGGTGCTGATGCAAAATACCAGAAACCTGTTGGTCTTTATAAAGGGTATTTATTTGGGGTAGAAGTTTACAGTTACCAGGCCATAAGCCTAAGTTTTTTCCTTCACCAAAGTCTGTTGCCATGTGTTAGAACAGGACAGAACCCAACATTGCCAGGTTTCAGGCTTCTTGGCTTCCTCTTTTCCTGGGGCTCTGTTTCTTTCTGGAATCAGCTCCTCTGTTTCCTCCACAAGGTCAGCTATATACTATGAGGATTTCTAGGCCTTGCCTCTCTCCACAAGGCTAGCTGTAGACAATCAGGTTAATGGCTTGTCTCTATGCTAGGACCTTCTCTCCTTCTTCATGACCAAGCTCCTGCATCTGCTCACCTCTCTGGGTTCCAGCATCAAAACTCTACACATCAAAGCTACAACTCAAAACTGCTCCAACACTGTCCTTTGCCATGTCTTTTATCTTTGAGACACCAAGGGGTGGGGCTCAATGCCCTATTGACATTGCCCGGTCTACGCCTTAATCATAACTTAATCATGCCCAGATTGGCTTACCAGTTTACAAGCAGAATCCAATATTTATATTTGGAATTCATAACTATATCAAACTGCCCAACTGCTACATAACCAAACAAAGAAACTTATTGAACAGGACCTACAAAACATCATAAATTTTCTAACAATAACGAATTTGTCAATCAACCCTGACAAGCTCTAGGAACTTTCCCAACAGCTTGTTTCTAGAGGCCACTAAGACTGACAATCAAAAGAGCATACCCAAAAAAGACAAACAGATGTTTTTGCCACTGGCAGCTTCCACTGTCAAGAGAAAGGCTGATACGGCTATTTGGCCACTGGTGACAACACGTTTAACATGTAGACATTCTTTTCCTCCTCTACATAAGGTTATCCACAAGGTAGGCAACAATAAATAGAACCCCAATAACAGAAGGTTCTAAGGTCCTTCTTGTAGTAGCACAACCTCTTCCATTAGTGTCAATGTATCCCTCCAGCTCTATAAAACTACAGCACTTGGCAACTCTTCACCATTCAGAACAGAACCTGTGGCAAAAATAAATAAAGAAAGAAAAAAAAGCTTGACATGGGTGGGACATAAGCCCCTTGGATTTTTGAAACACAGACTACCTGAGGCAGGTCCTAGGTACACCTCTTCAAATGTTAACTTTTAGCTTGTTATTGGGGCTTATTGGAGACTAAGCATTCAACAACTGATGTCCCATATTTACTAGAAGACCATAACTGCCCATCCTCATGTGAGTACTCTCTAATCATACTAATAAAGTAGTACAGGTTCAACAAAGCTCAATCATTAAGGATAAATGATATATCCAAGACTGAGCTGGCCTGGGACCTCAGGGAGTCAGATGACTAAATAAACAAATAGCTACTTTTCCAGAGGGAACTAAAGGGCCTGTAAGGGCTGTTCCTGTTTTTGCTCTGGATAAGTTGGGTCCCGTGGTTCAAAGATGCTCCAGCTCAGGACTTTACTTGGTTATGAGAATGATGTAAAAAACTCAAGGCTAATAGGGACCAGTGGGCTACTGGGGCCATCCATCCCAAGGATGATCACTTACTAAGAAAGATGAAATTAGGGTGTTCTGCCCAGTGGGCTAAGCAGCATGCAGTTGTAAAGCCTGTTCTGCAGACTAATTGGTCATTGCAAACAGACTAGTCAAATGGTCTGGCAACTATCAAAATTATAATTTGACTATTAGAGGCTCCCTCATGTGTAGATAGGAACAGGGACGATGGTAACAGCTTATGAGCTGGAAAAGAGATAATTTCATGAACATAATTTAGGGTCTTAATCAGAACATAAATAAAATTCTTGTGCTGACCAAACAGGTTTCTATGAATGCCTGCTACAACCACCACCAAATGGGACATGCACATCCACTTCAGATGAAAGAGTGACCCAAATCACAAAGATTCACAATAGAAGAAGCCAAAGGTGCAACATAGTTATGTGGCTCCTGCTAATGGGTCCATGTCTTACAACATAGCGAACTAGGCCATACCAGCGGGTCTTTGGCCCTACATAAGATCTTTACCCAGAAACAGATGTTTGGGTAGGGTCTCTATGATATTCACATACTCCAGATATGGGAAAATTCCCATACATCACGTGGATGTCAGGACCACTGTTGCAGCCTTAGAGAAATACATTTTTTTCATGTGTTCAGATACCCAGCAGGGCTCCAGTCAGCTGTCACACTGGAGGATCTTCTATGTGCAGTACCACAGGGGTTTGGAACACCACACATGTTCTCATGGGACTGGAATGTACACAGGTTCTTGGACAGACCTTCAGTCTAGGCTCACTAGCCTTGAAATGGCAAAGCCTATTGAGAAGAGAGGGTCTTTTATACCAGCAACATAAAATTTATGCAGTTAATACAATGTGTCTGATTGGAGTTTGTTAAAAGTCGTGGGGATTGGTGATATGCCAATGACAGCTAACTAAAAAAAAAAATTAAATTGATAAAAAGTTGGAAACTAGTAAGACATGGGAATCTCTTCTCCAGAAAAATAGCTGGAGGACAGGCTGAAACAGCCCCAAAAATTAACTTCTAGGCTTTAGGACAGCAGGTGAATGCTGCACACCACCCAGAGGAGAGAAGGACAAAAGAGGGAAATTGTGAGTACAGAACCATGAGTTGGAACCAGCAGTGGCTGCTGCTGCCAGCACCCTCCCTGACTCCCTTTAGAATTCTCAGGCCTCTGGGCCTGTGACTACAGACAAAGGGGGCTCCAGAGATCTACAACTCCAGGAAAGGGGAGTGAGAGGGATACAGCCTAAGGCTAACTCAGATTCTGACCTGCAAATTTGGGCTGAAGAGCCCCACGGCTCTTCCACACCCCACGGACCCTTCCACACCCCACAGACCCTTCCACACGGTAGTTTGCCCTGGAAGCCTACAGAGAACTGGAGAAATCCTACCCTCACAATCTACCTCTCTTCTAGCCTGGACTAATTGTTAAGGACTCCAGAGGAGAGAGAAGAGATAGCCTGGGGCTGACTTGGCCTTTTGCTCACAGGTTTGGTCTGCCTTGTCCTGAGAGCTCTTCTAGGCTGGGTGGGGCTGTGCCATTGTTTGCCTTGGAGCCTGCAAGGGGCTAAAGATATACAAACCTCCCAACCTCCTACTCTACTAACAGGGACTGACTGTTGAGGACTCAAAAGGGAGTGGAAATATTTCCTAGCTGGGAAAAGGGATGGTGTTGCCAGAGACGACTGGAGAACTGTCTCAGAAAGTTTGAATTACAAGCCTCTTAGCCCCCAGACAGGAAGCTCTATCACATTGATCTGGTCTGTGGCACAACAAATACCCTCCCACCAGGCAGCCAAAATTAATGGCAGACAAATAGGAAAAGAGGAAGTAAAACTCTGTTTGTGGATGACATGATCCTGTACTTAGATAATCCTGAAGTATCCACAACAAAGCTACTTGAACTAATAAATGAGTTCAGCAAAGTGGCAGGATACAAGATCAACATGCAAAAATCAGTAATGTTTTTGTACACTAGTACTGAACAACCTGAGGAGGAAATCAGGAGGAAAATTCCATTTTCAATAGCAACAAAAAGACTCAAATACCTAGGAGTTAATTTAACCAAAGAAGTACAGGACCATTATGCAGAAAACTACAAAACAATGCTAAAGAAAATTTTAAAAGACCTAAACAAATGGAAAAATATTCCATGCTCATGGATTGGAAGAATAAATAACATGAAGATGTCAATCTTGCCCAAACTGATTTATAGATTCAATGCAATACCAATCAAAATCCCAACAGCTTACTTTGCAGAATTAGAGAAGGCAATTACCAAATTCATCTGGCAGGGCAAGTGCACCCGAATAGCCAAAAGCATTCTAAAAAAGGAGAGCAACGTGGGAGGAATTTCACTGCTTGACCTTGAAACATATTACAATGCTACTGTGGTCAAAACAGCATGGTACTGGCATAAAGATAGACACATCGATCAGTGGAATAGAATTGAGAACCCAGAAATAAACCCTCACCTATACAGTCAACTGGTTTTTGACAAACCTTTCAAGCCCACACTAACGGGGAAGAAACAGTCTCTTCAACAAATGGTGTTGGGAGAACTGTATATCAATAACCAAAAAATGAAAGAGGACCCCTATCTCACTCCCTATAAAAGAATCAACCCAAAATGGATCAAAGATCTAAATATAAAAGCCAGGACCATAAAACTACTAGAAGAAAATGTAGGGAAACATCTTCAAGACCTTGTAGCAGGTGGTGGTTTCTTGGACCTTACAACCAAAGCACGTGCAACAAAAGAAAAAATAGATAAATGGGACCTCCTCAAAATTAAACACTGTTGCACCTCATAGGACTTTGTCAGAAGGGTGAAAAGGCAGCCAACTCAATGGGAAAAAAATCTGATAAGGATTTAATATCCAGGATATATAAAGAGATGTTACAACTCAACAATAAAAAGACAAACAACCCAATTAAAAAAATGGGTGAAAGACTTAAATAGACATTTCTCTAAAGAAGAAATATGAATGGCAAAAAAAACACATGAAGAAATGCTCGACATCACTCATGATTAGGGAAATGCAAATCAAAACTACAATGAGATATCATTTCACACCTATCAGAATGGTCATTAATAAAAAGGCAGAGAACTACAAGTTTTGAAGAGGATGTGGAGAGATAGGACCACTTCTTCACTGTTGGTGGGAATGCAGAATGGTACAGCCACTATGGAGGACTGTTTGTCAGTTCCTAAAGAAGTTGAATATAGACTTGCCACGTGACCCTGCAATACCCCTACTGGGTATATACCAGAAGAAATGAGAACAGTGACACAAACATACATCTGCATATCGATATTCATAGCAACATTACTCACCTTTGCCAAAAGTTGGAAACAACCCAGGTGTCAATTAACAGACGAATGGATAAACAAACTGTGGTCTATTCAGATGATGGAATATTATGCAGCTGTAAGAAGAAATGAAGTCATAAAGCATATGACAACATGGATGAACCTGGAGGACATTATGTTGAGCGAAGCAAGCCAGACACAAAAGGACAAGTACTGTTTGAATGTGTTACTATGAACCAAATATATTGTGTAACATTGTTTGATTAAAAAAATTATATGTATCCATTACATTTAATTGAGAAATATGTATATTCATTCACCTGTGTTTACTTTTTAATTTTTAATTTTTTATATTTTCAATTATTAAATGTACTAAATAAAACAAAAAAAAAGAGTAAAAAAAAAGTTGGAGATATCCACTCATCAGCTAATTAATGGGTCATTTGGACTCAACTCTGGTATTAAGGGAAGCTACCTCTTTAATATATGTGAAAATCATTCATTTTTCTAAGACCATTCTGCCATAATAGTGGGGGGAATGTGAATTAAGATATTTAGGTTTCCAATTTCACTTGGCTAAAAATCTATAATAGCTTCTAAAATCCACAACCTGCTCACTTTTGTATATCACATCCATCACACAACAGGTAATCACCTCTGACAATTCAGCAGTGTCTTCCACCAGGCAATACATATCCTGATCCACAGGATTGAGTAACATAGACTAAACAAGGCTACATATGATATGTAAAATACTTTATAAAAAGGATTTAATTCATTGTTAGACAGACAGTGGGCATTGCCCTCCAAAAGTTCAGCATTCTTCTGGGGATACATGTGTCATGCCAAAAATTAATGTTGCTTTTACATAAATATATATGAATAACTTGTGAATAATATAAAGAACATCTTCTAAAATATATATATTTAAATAAAAGTGTACCATCTAATTGTCTTCATCCTATTATTTTGATGGCTTCTTCATGAAGATAAAAGATAAATGAATTTTTCTTTGATAAAAATCAAGATCCTTATATAAACTTGAATAAATAGACAGTTGGATGGAAATTGGTGAGATTCTAGCCCTTTGGTCTACAAAGTTACTCAAGTCCTACTGCTGCTTTTTCAAGAACATTTAACTTGTCCTAAAATCCATTTATTCCAACTCTTTCCTTACATTAAATTCTTATAGTTGTGGATTCTGGTTTAGTTGGTCTCCGTGTCCAAGGTTCGAAACAACACCCCTACACAACCTGGTAGAACAAGAAAATTTGGAGATTAATTTTGTCAGAGTAGGAAACATAAAATCCCCTAGTGAATAACAATATTTCTCTTTCCTTAAAATTCTGCATTATTTATGACTCCTCGTCTCATTGGTCAGAAATTAGAAAAAAAACAAAAACATTGAATCTTCCATATCATTCATGCCCATTTATGATGCCTGTTCAAATATTTAATGTTAATAGAATATGTTTGAGGAAAATTAAATTATATTAACATATTAATGCTCCCCCCTTAGAAGATAGTATTCTAGCATCCCATCAGTGTAAAGCCTGATCATGTAGAATGCTTATTAATTTTAAAGGACAAAGGCAGGAAGAATGTTGATTAATGGAAAAATGTAGATTAATGTGGAATATGCCTTTCCATTATCTGTTTTCTATTTGACATATGGGCTGATGGTTCAGGTTGAGTTCCAATGTGAAGAGCTATAGCCAACAGAAAATAGAAAGTCATCTTAAATAAGTAGATCTGCACTGAATATTGGGGGTTCACTAAAATATGACATAGCTTAGTACAACACTATATTCTAAACTGTATCAAATAATACACACATCATTAGTGTTTGAGAATTATTTTTGCTCAAAATCCTCATTAATAATTTATTTTGTCAGATATTTCAAATGATTCTAATGAGCTTAGTTTGAATATATATGTGTGTTTTTAAGTTTTAACATACTTTAAAGTAAAGCTGGTATTATCTTCAGTGATATTCCTATGTACATTTTTTGTGAAATGTAAATTTTCCCAGTTTGTTGCATAAAATTTTGTTTTTCTAAATCCTTTGAGGAATATTCTCAATTGAAATATTATCAATTTTTTCCATTGTAGTCTATGTTTTACTTCTTATATTAGAGATACTTGCCTAGGCTGCTATCCTGAAAATATTATTATCCAATGTTAGTAACTAAGCCAGTAAAGTTTTGACTTTTGTGTGTTATCCTTATATTATATCATTTGTGTAGGATTAAAGACAGGAATGAAATTTCTTTTTATTGCCAATGAATATCCAACTGCCCAATCATCATTAACTGAAAGTACATGTACTACCATACAATACCTTTATCATATATTGCTTACATAAATGAGCTTTTCTGAAGCTGTGTACTTTATTCAGTTGCTTAGATTTCTTTATTTCTGCACTCATACCCATATATGCAAGTGAATTTAATGTCAGTTATATTTGGGGAAAATTTATATTGGAAAAATATATATTTTGTTCTTGACTTGATATGCCTCAAGAAAAGTACATGGTAGTGGTTGAATTTTTGTTATGGATTTTTAAAAATTAGATAATATATTTCATAAAATAAATAAAAAAATAGATGATGCTGTAGGAAAATGATTCTTGGAAGAATACTATATATTCATTAAATATTGGATATTATTATATTAATGTATAAAATTATGATTTTAGGAGGAATAAATACCAAATAGTTTCTTTACCTTAAAAGCTGGTTTTCAACTGAAGAGGTGAACATAAGTGATAGGTGTTTTATATAATTATTTCATCTGATGGATATTTGCCCTTTTAAGTAACCAATATTGTTGTAAGCAGAATCAATATATTTCAAGAGTCATGCCCATTTACAATTCTAGTTTTTAACAGTAACTTCAAGGAAATGAATAAATATTAATGACTATTAGGTTACTTTGCTGAAGAAATGTTAACACTGAATTTAATCAATAGTCATCAGGATACTTTAACTATATATTTTTAATTCGATATGGTAGAACCTAATATATTCCAAATCACATTTAGAATTCATTAAGTAATTATAAAAATAGTCTTAATGTAAACACTGAAGGATACTAGAGTTTTCCATGTTTCTCTCTCTGATTGTGGGTTTAAGAGGCAACACGAGAACTTCTTTATAACATCTTTTCATTCTGCCATGAGAATGAATAACATTCTATGTTTAGGCTGCTCCAATATCCTAGACAAAGAATGTGGATAATATGTAGGAAAATAATATGGGCATAGACTGTGGATCAAAATCATAGCCAACACAAAACGGACATGGAGCATAAGTAGTAAACCTTTGTTGCTCTTAGCACAAACTTAGTTTTGTATGTGTGTGTGTTTTGCTGTAATGTAATTTAGCCTTAGTTTGCTAATGCAATTTCAATGTTTTTCCAGAGAAGCTGTAGCAACTTATGCAAACACACATACAAACAGTATTTCCACATTTTCTTTGTTCTGCATCATCAACCAAAATTGGTGAATCCAGATAGATTTTTCCAAACTGTTCAAAATGTGGTAGTACCATGTGCATATGCTTTTTAAAATTTTTCTTCACACTATTGGTGCAGAATATACTGTCATGTGTAAAACAAGATATCTGTGCTTCCTCTTGTTAAAAAAATATTTTCTAGGCGTGAAAGACTACACATGTTTTTATTATGTCACATGAGGTGCATTATGTCTAATTCTGTGATCTTTTGTTCATACTAGAGAAAAAAATTTTCATTTATTTCAATCAAATTCACAAATATTATTTCCATTGTGCATATTTTTATATCTTTTCCCCCTTGTCATCCACTCTTCTTCCTCATACTCTCCTCTTGCTTCTTCTCATCCTACTCCTTCTTCTAAAATTTCTACAAACTTCTGAAGATATCTTCAAAATTATTTTAATATTAACTTCCTCATTTCAATATTTAATCAAATTAGAATTGGTTTTGAGTAGACTGATGTATTAATCAGCCAAAAGGGTGCTGATTCAAAGTACCAGAAATCTGTTGGGTTTAAAAAGGGTATTTATTTGGAGTAAAAGCTTACAGCTACCAGACCCTAAATAGTCCAACTAAAGGTAGCATAAGATGTAATTTCTCAGGCAAAGTCATTTACCACGTGTTGAGCAAGATGGAGGGTGATGCCTGTGATAGTTCAGCCTCCCTCATCCTTTAAAGTCTCTGCAGTCCTAATTTCTTCTAATCTCAGCTCTAAGCTGGGATAATTCTCATCTCTCTCTCAGGACTCATTTCTCTCCAGGCTCAGCTACTCTGCTCTCTCCACAAGGCCAGCAGTAAGCTATCAAGTGAATGGCTCATCTCTATTTCTAGCCTCTGCTGTGCCTAATGGAGCCTTCTCACTTTCCTCATGTATCTGCTTCTCTGTGTATTTACTTTGCAGAGTTCCAGCATCAAAACTCCAACTTTCTCCTCTGCCCAATTGTTTTCTCTTTGATTCCCTTCTGATGTGGCCCAAACAAAGCCCTAATCATAATTTCATCAAGTAAATGTGAAACCTATGAAGTTAATACAATCTAAAACACCAAGAGTAACTGAACATTTTATAAATATAATCCAATATCTTTTTATGGAATTAATAAATTATATCAAATTGCTACTCTCCACCCTCTGAATTCCAAAAAGATATTACAATATTTTAAAAATCTTAAATCAGTTAAAATGCTAAGTACAAAATCATATCATAATCAATTTAAAGAAATACAGTTTGTCTTGGGGCAAAGTCCCTTCTAGCTGTAAACCTCTGAAACTTACAAAACAATTTATATTTTTTCCAATATACAAAGGGATGGACTTAGGGTAAACATTTGTATTACCCTTGTATTAGTCAGCCAAAAGGGTGCTGAGGCAAAATATCACAAATCTGGTGTCTTCTATAAAGGGTATTTATTTCGTTAGAAGCTTACAGTTACAGGCCATAAAGTATAAGTTATTTCCCTCACCAAAGCCTATTGCCATGTGTTGGAGAAAGGTGGCTGCCAATGTCTGCAAGGGTTCAGGCAGCCTCTACCTCTCTTGGCTCCATGGTCCTAGCTTCTTCCAATATTAGCTGTAGGCTGGGATAAGTCTTATCTCTCTCCAGGGGCTTGCTCCTCTCCAGGCTCAGCTGCTGTGGTCTCTGTACAAGTTCAGCTGGACTATCAGGTAAATGGCTTGTCTCTCTCCAAGGGCCTCTGCCATGACTAACATATCTGCTTCTCCATGTGTTTACTTCAGGGGCTCGAGCTCAAAACTCCAACTAACTCCTGTGGCTGGTCATTTTCTCTGAGTTCCCTCCCACCCAGGGGGTGGGGACTCAATGTCCTACTGACATGGTCCAATCAAAACCTTAGTCATAATTAAACCAAGTTAAAGAGAAACATCTGAACATAATGCAATCTAAAATGCCCAGAGGAACAGACCAGTTCAGAAACATAATCCAGTATTTATTTTTGGAATTCATAAACCATATCAAACTGCTACAACCCTAAAGTGAAATTGGGAAGAAAACATGATCACAAGTCCCCTACAGTTCTCTAAAACTACAGGGAGTACTTCACTAGATTTCAAAGAGTGACAGTCATTCTCAAGATGATGGTTTCTTCTTCCTTGGGCCTCATGGGAACTCATCCTTTACACAGGCTTGCCTAATGACCATTTTCTTTGTTCCACCCTCCATAAGCATCTGAGTGGTGACTGAGCTACAGACCTCACTCTTCAAGAGCATTGGGTGATGGGTACAATTTATCCAAACTTTTGGTTACTGTCTTAACCCCCTAGTAGAGTGAAGTGAAAACAACATCCTCACTAACCTTTGGCATATATGCTCAACCCTCTCAGAGCAATAGGTTCTACAGCTTGCCTTTCCTAATCTAGAGGGGACAGGCCCACCCCTCTCAGGTCTAGGGAGTGTCAAACTTACCCTTTTTATCCTTGTTGAATGTAGTCCACCCTTTCTGTACCCAAGGGTGGCAAAATTCTCCCTGAACAAGGGGCAGGAATATCCACCCTTTTCAAATGCCATGGGCAAGTTTACCCACTCTGTACACATGGGTGGGGTTCCTCACTTGGCCCAAGGCAATGTCTTAATTCCAAATCTCAGCTTCCATGGTTTTCTTCTTGAATCTGTTTCCCCTTCCATCTTTCCCCTCCATGTTGCTTTCAGTCCAAGATGAGAGTGGCTATGTTCATACAGCTCTCTCAGATAGATTGTTGGTTTAGCATACAAGAAGCAGGTGTCCAAGACATCAGACAGCAAGACTTTCCACAAGTCCTTCCTAGATAACTGCATTTTAAATCCTGATTTATCAGTTCCAAGTGTAGCTAAGTCCTCAAATGGGGCACTATCATCTGGGGGCTTTATTTCCAGAGGCTTGTAATTTCCAGAATCAGTTTCTGTTTTCATTGTGCCCAACAATTCAGTTCTCAGTTATGTCTTTCATCTAGTATTTTAGAATAAGTTTCAAGGAGAGGCCAAGCCACATTCTCTGAGTTTACTTTGAAAATCTCTTCAGCTAAATGCCCATTCTCATGATTTCAAATTCTGTCTTTCATAAAACATAAGGAGCTAATCTTGCTACATTCTCTGCAACTTTAAAACATGGATTGCCTTTCCTCTAGTTTCCAAAAATAGTTTCATCATTTAATTCTAAGGCCTAAGAAAAAGTATCTTTAGCACCCATATTCCTATCAACCATCTCTTCAAAGCAATCTAGGCATTTCTATCAAGTATCCCACAATTCTTCCAAAAAATACCCCTTACCTGTTTATAAAACTGTTCCAACATTTTGGTAATTTCAAAAGTATGACATCACTCTCTGGTACCAAATTCTGTACTAGTCAGTCAAAGTGGTGCTGATGCAAAGTACCAGAAATCTGTTGGGTTTTATAAAGGGTATCTATTTGTGGTAGACTCTTACAGCTACCAGACCCTAAATAGTCTAACTCAAGGTATCATATGAGGTACTTTCTCACCCAAAATCACTTTCCATTTGTTGAGCAAGATGGAGGGTGATGTCTGCAAGGATTCAGCCTTCCTCTTCCTCTTAAGGGTCTGTGATCCCAGCTTCTTCCAGTCTCAGGCTTAGATTGGGTTAAGTCTTGTCTCTTTCTTGGGACTTGTTTCTCTCAATGCTCAGCTGCTATCTTCTCTCTATAAGGCCAACTTTAAACTATCAGGTTAATAGATTATCTCTATTCCCAGGGCCTCTGCCATGTCTAATGGAGCCTTCTCTCTTTCCTCATGTATCTGCTTCTCTGTTTATTTACTTCCAGGGGTTCCAGCATCAAAATTCCAACTCTCTCCTCTGCCCTGTAGTTTTCTCTTTGATTCCCTATTGATGCAGCCCAATCAAAGCTCTAATTATAATTTAATCAAGTAAAAGTGAAACCTCTGAAGTTAATACAATCTAATATGCCCAGTGGAATAGACCACATTGTAATCATAATCAAATCTATTTTTGGGATTCATAATTAATATCAAACTGCTACAGCTGAGTAAGAAGAATGTCCTTCCCAGTGCAATTCCTTGCTTCATCTGTCATCTATTGATGTTAATATATATACGCACTAATCTGTTGGATCTTTACTTGTCATTATTTGTCCTTATACCACTATGTTTACTTCTTATTACTTTATAGAAAGACTTTATATCTGTTAAGGAAATCCTTTTATGTTTTATTCCCTAAAAATGACTATCCTATTTGGATTTAAAATGAGTTCTAAGGCCAACTTCTCAATTTCTACAGTAGAAAATCTAGAAGAATTATTCTTCTGGTGTTATTCAACCAAAGAATAAATTGACATTTTTATGATAGTGAGTCTTCCAAGCCACATACATGATCTGTCTTTCCATTAATTCAGTTATTTCAGATCAATGAATCCTTTATTTCTACAAGATATGTAAAATGTCTGCTACTACTCTATTCCCCTCTATTGAGAATTGTTTCTTTTAAATATCCTTTTTCTATATATTGTTTCTACTTTATAAGTGTTTCATATTTCTTTATTGGTATGTAAATCCAATTGCCTTCAAAAAATGATTTGGGTTTTTCATAGTCACTTCGTTTATGTAGTGTCCTAAGACAGAACAAGTGGGAATATAGGAATGTAATACCTGATATTCATATTTGCCTAAAAAATATTTTTTAAAATTTTCAATTTAAATGAAAAAAAATCATATCTTTCTTACAAATATAAAGTTCATATTCATTTGTAATAATCATCCCCCACTTCATATTTTCTCATTTTTACCAGATATTAACAATCTTATTTCAGTTTCTTTGTCAGGTCTCTATTATATTCTATTTTCTAAATATTTATCTTTTTGTGTCTTTAGTTTCAAAAATTATCTCCACAATAATTTCCTCTCCTGCATTTGATATTTTTCAAGCATCAAATTTGATAAGTCTGAGAAATTTAAATTTTAATGATTCCTTTGTCTTTGCAATTTGAACCCTCTTCTTCCTTCTTTTCCTCCATTTATATATTCTTTATGCACCATTCTGAGTTTATTGAATTAAGGTATTATTTATAGCCCCATTTCCATGAAAATTATTTTTTCATTGTTATGTGAGAAGGTGTAAATGAATTTGCATTGGTGCATATATCATTATTCTATTGACTCTAAACTGTCTTTTCTTGTGTAGGGAAGGGCTGTAATTGGATTACAGGCTTGACTTGATTTGGGGTTTAAGAAGGAAATTGTGACTGGAGCAATGTTACATATGAAACCTGTAAAATGGCAAAATTGAATTGAGGGAAAGGGTTGAGAGACCATCTGAAAGTTCCATGAATTTCAATTAAGAAATAATCATAAATACCCATTCAAAAAAAAAAAAACTCTCAGTATTTTATTTTTATTTCTACTTTCTTTAGGGCAATGTCTGGTGCTCTTGGACTGTGAATGCATGCCTGATGCACATGCAGATATAATGAATTGTCCTCCTATAGATTTTTCCTTGATTCTGTATTCTTGTTTTGAGTCATTTCAGTCTACATCTTCTATGTAGGGTCACAGCCTCTCCCATATATATTTTTTATTACCACTCTTAAGGATATTTTTAGCTGAACTGTTTTGTTCACTATTAGAGTTGATTATTGTATTACAATAAGCTAGAAAAATGAACTATTACTAATATATAACCACATACTCACAGTGAAACTCACAAACACTAAAAGATACAACAGATAGAGACTTACACTGATAGATAGCAAGATAGATAACAAGATAGATAGATGATAGATAGATAGATAATTATGGTAAGTAGATATATTATGAATAATGTTCTGGTAGGTAGATTTATACACTTAGAAACGTTAGCCTTGATATGAGCAAGTAATTGCATTTCATTATCCCAAATTAAGGCAATTATTATTTTAAAATCAGTACTAAAACAGAAAATAAATGAATGATAAGAATGCAGAAACTCATAGGTAAATTTTCTCGCCCAATTACAAGTTTATATAAAATTATGAAGACATAAATAGGCATAGTTAATTTGGTAACTATTTGTGTGATCATTAAACATATATTTATATTAAAATACTCATACTTAGATACTGTTGTTTTATGTTTATTCACTCAATTTATAGTCTCCTCTACTTCAGAAATTTTGTCACGGATTTTACTAAGCAATTAGTGCATAAATAGTTGTGGATAAGAAGATTAATTTGAATAGATGGCCATCTTTCTGCTGTCAAAAATATTTTAGAATATTCTATTTTCATGGCAAACTTCTGAAAAAATAAATGTTCTCTCAAATTTCTTATATATTCATCTCACATATTAACTGTAATTGCATTGCCTGGCATTTTCAAATGACCTTTTCAAGTGGCTATTTTGGCAAATAATTACATAATTTTCAAAGAAAACTTATTTAATGACGTTTATTATTGAGACTGTGTACAATGCATTCATTTAAATTCATAAGTTTTTTTTTCAATAAAATACAGTTTTCTTTCAAAACTTTATTATTCCCTTAGTTTAAGATAACTCCGAAGAAAATATTTTAAAATACTACATGCTTCTGAGGAGAAATTTGGATTTATTCTGCATGTTTCGTTACCTAGAATTCTCACATTTTAACTTTAAAATGGTATCATAAGGAATGTGCTGTTTATCCATTTGAAAATCACAGAAATTATTTTATAAATATGCAGGGAATATCACATAATTATTTAAAATATTATTTTTTATATATTTTAACTCTCATTTCAATAAACAATTACACATATAGTAAAGATAAATATATCAATTTTATCTTAAGCATTGTACTTGAACATTTTGCTATAATTATTTTATTATCTATCATATCATTTCATCTATTTATTATGCTTTCCATAAAGACAATGCTTTCACTTTTTAATTTCTTTGCATATCAAAGTTAACTGCAAACTTGAATAATCTTCACCCATAATCACTTCAGGATATAAATAATAAAATGAGATTAATTTTTTGAGTAGGGTACTTCCTGTATTTAACATAATTTTCAAACTGTGGAAAGCATGATAATTAAATGCAAATAATTCAATAGAATTAAAAATATATAAAACCACTGTAACACAAACCAGTAAAAAGTTATGGCATAATATCTTAAAGATTCAACCATGTTATCATATGTATCCTAATTTCATTTCTTCTAACTGAAACATAGTATTCTATCATATGTATATACCAGCTTTTGTTTATCCATTCATTGGTTGATGGACACTTAGGTTGTTTCCATATTTTGGCAATTGTGAACAAGGCCACTATGAACATCAGTGTACAGATGTCTGTTCATGTCACAGTTTTCAGTTCTTCTGGATGTATTCTTAGTAGAGGAATTGCTGGATCATATGGCAGCTCTGTATTTAGCTTCCTGAAGAATCACCAAACTGTCTGCCACAGAGGCTGCACCATTTTACAATCCCATCAACAGTGAAGGAGGGTTCCTATTTCTCCACATCCTCTCCAGCACTTATTGTTTTCTGTTTTTTAATATATAAATAATGTTCATTCTATGCAGTGTGAGATGATATCTCATTGTCCTTTTGATTTGCATTTCCCTAAAAAATAATGATAAGGAACATTTTTTCATGTGCTATTTGGCCATTCATATTTCCTCTCTGGAGCTATGTCTGCTTAAATCTTTTGCCCATATTTAAATTGGATTGCTTGCTATTTTGCTGTTGAGTAGTATGATCTCTTTATATTGCATGGAAGTCAAACTCTTATTGGATTTGTGGTTTCCAAATATATTCTCTCATTGAGTGGTCCGCCTTTTCACCTTCTTAATGAAGTCCTTTAATCACAAAGTAAATTTCACTGGAATGAAAGCTATAAAATAATCTAGGGACTGAATAACACAGTGAACCCAGAGGTGGATGAGAATAGTGGTTGATGGTAGAGATGCAAGAGTGTCCTTCTGTGAGCTAGAGCAAATGTATGTCATTATTGCAGGGTAGTGAGAATGTAGAGAAGTATGGGGAAAATTCAATTGATGTGAGTTATGGGTTGTGGTTGACAGCAATACTGTAATAGTCTTGCATCTATGCCAAAGATGTACTCTGTTGATATTGAGGGAGTATGGAAAAAGCGTGCCAAATATATGCTAGGTACCATGGTTAGTGGTAATATTCTAATGATATTACCTCATAAACTGCAACAAATATTGCACTACAGTGTGATGTGTTGGTCAAGGGGTGTTGTCTGGGAATTCTACACATATGCATGATTGTTTTGTAAGTTCACAACTTCTGTAATAAAATTATATTAAAAAATAATGATAGAGTGGGTTGGGGAAAAATACACCAAATGTAAGATAATGTCTATAATTAGTAGTAATATTTTGACAATATTATTTCATAATTTGTAACAAATGTTTCACAAAATGCAAGGTGTTGGTGGTATATGGCACCCCTGCAGGATGTTATACATGTTTGTTTTCTAAATTCACAACTTTTACTATACATTTATTGTTTATGTATGTTCATGTATGAATGATATACTTCAGTAAAATTAAAAAAAAAAAAACAATACAAAACAAAAAACAATGTTATGGCACACTATCATAAACCCAGAGATTTCCTTTGTCTCTTCCTAATATACCAGTATTTTGTCACCCTCTTCTAAAAGGAAACTGTTATTCTATATACTTAAATATTTATCTAATCATATGTTCAAATTTACTGTTCCAAACCTTGCCATAATTTATATCATGCAATGGTAAATCTAATTATTTAAGGATCTTTTTTCAAACTTGAATGTTTTTGAGAGTCACCCATGTAGTTGGGTGTACCAATATTGTGTTCTTTAAAGTTGGAGTAATATTATATTTGATAAACAGTCACAAATTTTTAATCAATTTTCCTTTGATCAACTCCTGTGTCATGCCCAATTTTTAGTTATTATGAATAAAGGTGGGTGACATTCTTGCAGAAGTTTCTTTGAATTTAAGTTTTACTTCAAGTTTCGTAAATAATGAACACTGAGCTTTCAGGTTAATAGGCTTGACTATAATTAGTTTTATAGGAAACTGGTTGACATTTGAAAAAAGTTTATAATATTTCACATTACCATAAAATTCATGAAGGGTTAGGTTGAGCAATCTTATAATAATCTTTTGTTGTTGTGAGATTTAATAATTTAGAAATTTTAGAGGTGTTTAATGAAATATCATTATACTCTAATTACCATTTCCCTTGAGAATATACCTAGATGAATGGCATACTGAATTGTTAAGCAAGTCTTCATGAATTTATGACGTAATTACAGAGAGTATGTTCTCTGGCCACAATAGAATTAAATTAGATATCTAACACTAATTTTGGATATTTTAAAAGGCACATTTATACAGTATGTAATTCAAAATATCAGAAGAGAGTTTTAAATATATATTCAATTGAATTTTAATGAAATTATGATACATAAAATTTGGTGGAATAAACGTAAAGTACTGCTTGGAGAAAGGTTTAAAATTGTTAAGTGTTAAATACAGAAAAGGAGAAAGCTTCAAAGACAATGGCCAACATTTCCAGTAACCAGGAAAAGCAAAGCAAAGTGATACTCCCCTCAGAAGGAAGAAAATGATAAAGGAAAAAAGGAGAAAGCAATGATATGGGAAATAGAAAAACACAGGAAAAGGAGACAAATGAAAAATTATTTTCTTTGAAAATATCAAATATATTGATATACTGACATTGTGTATGTAATTTTGTAGCTTTTCCTCTTCTTCTTGTTCCTCCTTTTCCTTGTCCTTCTTCTCCTCCACCTCATTCCAATTAATTATTTCCTACATTAAAGTCTTGAAGACATCTTACAAACTGCTATGATATTTTTTGCCACATATTATTTAATCCTCATCTATATTTTGTGCTGCCTGTTAGAGAGGGATTAAATTTCGTATTTTCTAATTTCAATAATTATATAACCCAATAGTTCTGATAACTTTACTGAAGCAAACGTGCTATTCTCCAATTCTTTCTGTATATGCCAGTGTTTATTATTTCCAGGTATACTTTTTTTCTGTTGCATTATTTACCTCTGTTTTTATCTCATGCTGTAATGATAACTTACTAAATTTTTACAAGAATTGTCTCTTAAAGAATTCTCTCTAACTTTGCCCTCTTAAATAGTCTAATGCTAGTTGGGATTCACAAGATTTTTATGGTCAATTTGTTAATTTCTCCAGAGAAAAGCTGCTGTGATTTTTATTCAAGTGTCACTTAGTAAATAAATATAACTGACACCTTTATAATATTGTCTTCCAATGCATAAATAGGGCCTAACTGTACATGATTTTAGGATTTTTAAATCTCTTGATGAAATTTTTAATTTTTCCCACAATATATGGTATATCTATGTTATATATCTGTGTGTAGATAAATAGATATAATTTCAAGCTTTTAACAATTGTTACCTTTAAATTTTCACTTTCTATTTTTCCTAGTTTTTTGTGTTTGACATTTTTTTTATTGATTTGAACCAATGAATTGCCTTCTCAAACTTTATTCCTGTATATTCTCTTATCTCTCACATATTTTTAAACTCTGATACATTTCACTTTGTTTCCTTGCCTCAAGTTGTTGTTTCTGAAAGGTAGTGACAGCTGGGTTTTTGTCTGCTTCCTTACAAATTATTCTTGTATCAGGCATGTATTATATTTTCTGAAGTTTGAAATAAGATAATTTATTTTTAGTATTACTTTTTTCAGAGTTTTTTGTTGTTGTTGTTGTTGTTTTCTGTAGGCAAGGTATACATGTGACAATATAGGGTAATTGAAGCTTAATTTAAAACTCTATCTTCTCAGCTAGGGAACTAAGAATCATAGTTTGTCCTATAATTCCCTAATTTAAACCTTTTAAAAGCTTTAAAATTAGGGTAGTAAATAATCCATTTGCCAAATTTCAGTAAGTAAAGAAAATGTTTTTGAAAGATATGGAAAGATATTTTCTAAATTATTAAAACAAATTAACAATTATAATAGTTCCCAAAACCCACAGCCAGTATGCTTTTGAGGTTATCCAGTTTTAAAATTTTATTAAAGCAAAGAGGTTTTAGCATCCTGTGATGGAAGTTAAAAGAGTATTTTTACATTAAAAATAAAGGTTTCAAATTTATTTAGCTTGGGTGTAATCTCCCTAACGACAGGATACTAATAAAATTAATTAACATCATATGTATTCAATCACTAAGATAAAAATTGTAAGTTCATGCTTAATTTAAGTTAAAGAAGGAAATGTATATCTATCCTAAAGTGAAATGACTAGTTTTCACAGAACAGAATGAGAAATATAAGACAAAGCTTAAATGGATAAAGTAAAATTTTTTGGTTTCCAACTATAATTTAATAAGCTTATTTAAAGATAAACTACCTAATTTATGTGATTATGGATGGTTATAGGAGGTTTGTAAAAGAATTGTCTAAACTGAAGTATTTAAAAGATTTTGTGCCTCCCTGGCAATGATCCTATAATATTTTTCCTTTAAGTTATGTATTGGATTACAGTAATTATTTTTTAAATTTTAAACCACGTGTTTCTGAGATAAATAACTTAGTCAATATATTATATCTCTTTTATATCTACAATATTTTTGTAGAATTTCTACTTACATGCTAACTTATTTGAAATACCTTATTTATTGAACATACCCTCACCTATCAAAATCCTTTAAGCAACAAGCTTTTTACAGCTTCCTCTCATTTGTTGCTAACTTGTAATGTGAACATTATATGCCCCAAGTATGGCAGTCATGCTAATTCCTCCCTTCAGTGTTCTTTTAAAGTGTATCTCACATAGCTGCTTAATTCATGTAGTATCTTAAGAAAATTCAAGTGAGCATTTAAATAGATATCTCTGCCTTTTTTGTTCTCCTAATCTGATTCATATTTGTCAGATTAAGATCTTCCCTTTAAGAATTCACTTTATTTTTCTGCTTTTAAATATCATGATTAAGTGTGTGTACATTAATCCCCTATACCTCATTTGAAAAGAATGATTTCCATATTCCCTTAGTTATAGTTATTTTGTAATATATTCCCATCCCTTTTTCTGTTTCCTTATTGTTTCCATGTATTGGTACTATCAAATCAGTCTTATTTGGCATTTATCTATTTTCTTGTCCTTTCTAGATTGTCATGTTTGTATGTCTTAGTTTAGGTTTTATATACAATAATTTCCTCTTCTCCTTTTGATTTATTTCAGCCATAATATATGTAAGGTCTGAAGGATTTATTGTTCTCACTGTTCTTTATTTATTGCATGCTGTTTTTCCTTCATATTCATGTGTATGTTTGTGTGTGTGATAGTTACATATATATTGTTTATATGATCATATATATATATGTTCTTCACATATCCCTCTAAGTTTATTGAATTGAAGTATTCTATAATAGCCTCTTATTTCTATGAAAAAGAAATATTTTTCATTTGTGTATGCAGTTGTGTAAATGATTTTCTTTTGTGTTTGTCAATTAATAAGTTGAATGATGCTAACTACTCCTTTCTTATATAGTAGGACTGATTGATAATTGTGGGTTTATTGTGATTTGTGATATTATAAAATTATCCATGTCAGAAGAAATGCTATATAACAGTGAACTTCTAGAATTGACATGTAGAGACAGAATCTGAAATTCTGGATTGTGTTGAAGAATATTATAATGGTTATAATTACTTTATAATTAATTCCTAAGGATATTAGGAATATAACAAAATGAATGATACTGAGCCCTTAAACAAGACTCCATGAAATTAGAAGCCTTAATTATACAAAATATGTTCTCTACTACAATAGATTAAGTAAAATATTATTGATAGTTAAAATTTTGGAAATCAAAAACCACATATTTAAACAATCTATATTTAAAAGTATTTTAAATTTAATGATAAAGAAAATACAAAATAAAAAAATAATGGAATAGAGATAAAACAGGGCATATAGAGAATTTTAAAATGGAAAGTTTTAAACTTTCTGTTTTCTCTTACTAGAAAAAAACAAGTCTAAAAACAATTTCCTACAGTTTTAATTCAAGAAACCAAATTAATAAATAAATAAATAAACGGAAAAGAAAAGTGACCTAAAATCCAGTAGATGGAAGAAAATAATAAAGAATAGAAGTGAAAGTAATAGAGTAACAAAAGGAAATTGTAACTAAAGCGAAAATGTTTATTTGAAAAGAAAACCAAATTCATATATTCCTATTTTGATTTAGCAGGAATAAAGAAAATGAAAACAATTACCAATATCAAGAATAAAATAGGGTTTTATTGATAAAGTGACTACAATAAGTGCAAATGAATAAAACTATTTCCATGTAGAGAGGATACGTTTTCATATATTTTTCATTGTGAAATGGATACCATATAGTATAAACAATATCTAATTTCCCACCATCAAAATCCAATTCCACTTGTTGCTACGTCTTACACCACTTTGTAACTACATGTTTATCATCATGCATAAAGATTAAGTGAACTAAGCATGGTATGTGCCATTTAGCCAACTCACAGGAAGAGAGAAAAAGCTTACAAGGTATATGCTCTACTGAGGAATAGGATTTTATGCGCACATTTCAATGAAGGAAGCTACTTTAATGGGGATCTCAGTGTTGGCTCTATTTTGTGTTTTTAATTCTGCAACTGAGTCAAAATTCTAAACACTTTATTACTTATTGCAGACATTTGTAAGCAGTTGAATACAATGAAAGCAATATTTCAATTTGTATTATCAAATTCAAAACAATCCGTATTCTCTTCCAGGGCATCAGAATCTTGTGCATTGAAGTTCTCTCCAATACATATGCACCTGTTAAGATACTTATCCATGGTCATCTTTTCCATGTGATATTTTTTTTGAGCTAAAAATCATCCTAAAACCATTCAAAATAATTAAAAAATATGGAAAATATTTTCCCCAAAATTGTGTGAATTATGCAAATACATAGGTTTGCAAATTAGGGCACAGGTGCATAGCTCATTATCATGTGTGTAAAATGCAAAAGTTTATACAGAAAAAATCTAGATATTTAATTGTGATATAATGAAATTTAAGAACATATATCAAATGAGAATTAGACATCATTCTATTAATTTTCAGAATTTTCTAATCAAGAAAAACTTGCTTGGAATTTCAAAATACCTGTGGAAATTTCTCCATAGACCACTTTTAATTTCTCTGTTCCTCGGGCTGTAGATGATAGGGTTTATGAACGGGGGCACCATGGTGTAGAACATGGCTGTAAGAAGATTACTGAGAGATGCTTCATTTTTAACAGGACCAAATACAGCAATTGAACTAGAAACTATAAAGAAAATGACAATTACCAAGTGTGGGGTACAAGTGGATAGAGCTTTGTTATGGGTTTCCACAGAACGCATACTAAGTACCACTGAAAAAATATTTCAATATAGGACTTAAGCAAAAAAGCAGAACATATTGCAGGAATACAAGCACTTAGAGCTATGTCAATAAGCCCAGAAAACTGAGCGTCTGTAGAAAAGACCCTCAAAATTTGAGGTATGCCACAGAAATATTGATGGATCACATTGGATTTTGTGAAGGGAAACCTGAACGTGACACCTTTGTGGATGGCAGAATAGATCAAACCAATTGCCATGAGCCACCTGCTTGCACAGACGTGGGGTGATGGTGAGCCCATAGTGCAGAGGGTGGCAAATGGCTACATAGCGATCATAGGACATCAACACAAGTAAGACCAATTCTGTGAATAAAAGCAAGATAGTCATGAAAATCTGAGCAGTACATGCTGGGAGAGAAATCAATTTGCTACTTGTCAGAGAATTCACAATTATTTTGGGAACAGTAACTGAAATGTAGCAAAGATCAATAAGAGCCAATTTGCCTAGAAAGAAATATATCGGAGAGTGCAATTTTGTTTCTGTTACAATGACAGTAACAGCTAGAAGATCCCCAGTCAAAGCTCCCATATAAATTTCTAAGAACAGCAGACCTTGCAGGATTTGGAGCTCTCGTGAGGTTGAGATATCCATGAGAAGGAATTCAGTGAATATAGTGAGATTGTCCATACCTCATAATATATTGCCATTTTCCTGTATTAAAAATATAAAATAAGAACATACAAAAATAAAATGGAGATAATCCACATCAATAAAAAATAAAGTCCCACCCTTTATATTCACATATGGCTTCTCCTGAGAACAAAAGCTAGTATTTTATTTTTCTATACCTCATTTTATTTATTTATTTATTTTTGATATATATATCAAAATACACACACACACACACACATATATATTTAAGATGCTTAGATTACATAAATGTTACACAAAAATTACAGGGATTCCCATGTTCCCCTCCTCTCACTCCTTCCATAACATCCCACATAAACATCTTTCATTAGTGTGGCACATCACCTGTAATGGATATACACAACGTGGGGCTTTGCCACTAAGCATGGACCATAGTTCACATTGTAGAACACACTCTCTCCCACACAGTTCTGCATGGTATATGCAGATGTAAAATGGCCTATATCTGTTGTTGTAATGTCACTCAGGATAATTCCCAAGTCCTGAAAGAGCCCCTGTATTATAACTGCTTTTCTCTTTCTTGCCCTGAAAGCATCTAGTGGCCACTGGCTCCACCTCAATGTTATAATTTCTTCCATTACTTGAATCACAATATATCTACAACAGAATACCATTAATTCCACTCTAGTCTATAGTTCTTCCCCCAGTCCTGAGGAGTCTGGGATGGTGATGTCCACTCCACCTCCAAGTGAGAGTGGGAAAGGCCAGTATTTTGAAATCAATGAATTCAAATCATTTCCTTTTCACTTTTGTTTCCAATTCTGATCTTATATGTTAATTTCAACATTTATAAGATCAGATAATTTAAGATATCAAATTATTTAAATTGAAAACAAGGCCCATAAACCTTTCAGTTCTGAGCCCTATTTACAGTAAACTATTCTTTCAAACTCTGCCAAGAGACATCTAGTAAATATTTTCCCATTTTATTCATTAACAAATTATAACTTCAAATATGCTGAGTAGGAGAGTCTCTGCACCAGTCCTTTTGTTTGAGCAGTGAACAGCTATTCTCTTCATGTACGAGGTGGCTAGGATTATTGCTGAGAGCTCTCAGCCTTTGCCCAACTGAATAAACATTGGTTTCTGTAATACAGTTAATGAATGGTTCTGAGGTTCTTCTCAGAATGGATTTATTCCAAAGTACACCAGATGGATTTTAACTTATCCTTTTCTTCTTCCTTTCAGCCTTTGAGTACTTTCTGTCATCCTTTGTAGCAATGACTCCAGAGAATAGATTCTCTTAAGATCTAATTGATTCCAATTTTACACTGTGGTGTATACCAGTGTTCCCTTGCTGTCTCTCTATTTTACCTTCTTACCTTCACTCAGTACCTCACAAAAGCTTCCCACTTGATATTATTCTTCCTCAAAACATCCTTCCATCCATCAGGCATGAATTCCAATATTTGAGAAAGAACAATCTTTCTGTCCAGATAGACTGCCTATATGATTTTTTAGATTTTACAGAAATCTGCCTATTTTAAATAACTATGGTAATCACAAATATTTTACTTGAGTATTTCTTGTAGAATATCTGATCATAAATAAATCCTATTTCAATCTTAATCATACTTTGAATTCTAAAATTAATTATCTTGAGGGATTCAATTGAGAACTTCTTAATTTTATATTGGAAAAAATTAAATGGAGTCAAATAATTATAATATATTAGAAATATATTTTAGTATATAATATAAAAGTTTATATACTTATATTATGCATATTCATATATTTTATATTTATTTTTATACTTCATTTGTAATTACTAAGTAGCATACAATTTAACAAGCATATTATGTGGGTAATAATATTAATGTTGTTGATTTACTCTCATTGATTATATTCTTGTGAATTTGTAGGATTTTCAAAGGTATTTATGTAAATTACTATCCATATTTTTTCTTTCCTAAATTTTATGAGGAAGCTAAATTTCTTTAGCAGAGATTTTATTAAAAAGCAAAAACAGTAATTAACTTGACATTATTTTCCTAAGGAATAGTTATTAGATATAACCCAAATTCCAGATTATCTTTTAATTTTCTTAATCAAACCACACATGCTTATTGATCTTTAGAAGCCTCATTCCTATACTCCATTTCTTCAGATGGCATCTTCCCATTTGTTCTATAAAATTCTAAAGTTTCCTTAGGTTAAGTTTATAATATATCTTATATTTCAGAGTGCATCTTTATAGGCTTGGGCATAAGAGGAAGAGTCCATGGTTTGTCTCTACTCCTTTTTACCTCTGGGATATTTAGAAAATATTTACTTCACAATTTTCAAATGTGGAAAAAAATGAGTTCGATACATATTCCTCATCAATTGTTAAGTACATGAAATATAAGAGCATATTGAAAATCTACATAAAATGTATCTAGTTTCTATTATGTTCTAAATAAATATAAGAAATTTTTCATAGTAAAATCTTCACTGGCTGTCTCTAAAAATTCATAAATATTTGTAAGTCTATTTTGATTATGAGGTTTTTGATTTCTATGAAATGCTATAGCATTGTTGCTTCTGGATTTCTTAGCTATTCTTTACAATCTAGTTCAAGTAATATTTAATACATAGTGTTTGCAGTAGTTCAATTTCTTGGTAATTTCTGTATCATTATATGTTAGTATTTGGAATAAAGCCTATGTATCACGTACATATTATCTGGTGCTATTTTTAAAACTAATCATGTTTAATAAACCAGAAATAGAAAGTTTCATATTCTCTACGAGTATAATTTATAATATGAGAAATAAATAATTAACAGTGCTAACAATCCTGTTCATATTACATCTATGTCATTGCATTTTTCATTAGCTGTCTTAAAGAAACTCATGAATTAAAGTATACAGGTATACCTGAAAAATGAGGAAACATTTTTATCTTCTGTAATATTAATATTTCTTTTGCATAATTGCAAAGAATTTAGAAAATCGGTGATATTACTTCATTCTTCCCTGAATAAATTTCAAGGTGTCACTTCTCTGAGAAATTCACTTTTACCCATAATCATTGGAACAATTGTGTTTCTAGATTCTTTATAGATATGGTTTTTATTTAGGATTTGTGCTTATAGGTCATATCTCTCAGGAGCCCTGGGGAAATGGTGATTTCACCATCTAGAGGAGCCAATTTTCTTTCAAAACCTGATTAAGTGGAATTTTTCACTATACACTTGAGTTTAGTTAAAGTTATAATAGTGCTTATTAGCAAAGTTTTTGCTGTTAATCTTAACAAAAGAAAAGTATTCCAAACATTTCTTAGTCACTGGGGATTCAAAACATGTCCAATTTTGTCAGATCATAAATATAATTTATTAATATTACAATACATGCATAAAATCATGCAGCTCCAAAAAATTATATTTTAAGGGTTTAGAATAGCATTATTGCATGAAGGAAATCCATATACTTTTTAAATTATCAACAATCAGGAAAACAAACAAAAATTGACAAGTAGTTATTAAATTAAAAATATTGGGATCCATTTTAGTTTGAATCATTAAAATGAAGCAAAGAAAAAGTTTGTGGCATATAGTGAGATTCATACCAAAGGTTCTTGGAAGAGATTGTCGGAGATGGTATATAATGATAATGTTAGGTACTCTCTGAGTCTGAGTTGCTACTCTCACAAGTAGGTTGCAAGAAAGTAGTTCATGTGTCTTTATTCTGAAAATGATTATTTATTGCTATTAATCAGGAGAGTATCAGAGTATGGGGGAGACTAGAAGCACTAAGGAAAGTCTTAGAAATGAAGGCACAAAAATAGAAGTTTCCATATATCTTACAACTTATCACAGATTTGAAAATTTGTAGGGACCATGTGGTGAGTAGAAATAAGAAGTCAAATCTATGAAAGCAGAAATTACTTTTGATTTAGTACAGGACATGTTTGGTTTAATCAGAGCCAAATAGCCTCAGACAGGGTTTCACAAAGCACAAGAAGAACTTTACCACCTTTCATAATCTTTCCATGTTCTTAGTTTTTATATATGCATTTTGGGCAAAAAAGCATATATCTGAAGGATTGCTTATTTTCTTAGAGGTTGCAAACAATCCCTGATATGTCAAGAATATTTAGAGTGAACAAAATACATAGAATAACTTGGCAGGTTTGCAATCTGGAGATGAATATGAAGGAAAATGATGGCCAGACATCTAATACACCATAATAATATTTTCATGAAATATACCACTTAGAAGAGGGTAATGGTAGGAAAAATACATGCAAAAGATATATTACCCAAAGTTCCTTGAAATATGGTAAAACATAATTTAATATAGTTTTCATAAATCATCTCTTCTCATGTTTCTTGGTTTCAGGAATGCTTTGTACTCTAGAAATTATAGAAATTCCTAAGTAATGTACAATTTTGTTGTTTGTGTCTGTGGAAAATTATCATATTAGAAATTAAAACTGATACATGTATGCAATTATTTAAAATTTCAAAATAATAAATCATGGTATATTTTTAAACGAATCAATTTTATTGATACATATTAATAAAACATACTATTCATCTGAACTGTGCAATCAATGTATTTGGTATAATCACATAGTTGTGCATTCATCATTTCAATCATTATGAGATCATTTTCATTATTTTAATAATGATAATAATAACAATAAACAAAAAACAGACAAATGATAAAATTCCTGATCTCTCAATCTCTCTGTGCTTCCCCCACTGTATATAACTGTGGTTTCTGGTTTTTCAATAAAAACTGTATAATCAATGGATTTTAGTATAATCAGAATGTTGTACATCCATCATCTCAAATATTTTAGAACAATTTCATTACTCCAAAAAAGAAAAACTCCAAACAACTTAACATTCTCTCCTCAGACCTACATAACCACTAATCTTAGTTCATCTTTGTAAATTGATTTATATTTACAATTTATATAAATGGAATCATGCAATATGTACTACTCTGGGTCTGGTCTCCTTCCCTTAGCATAAGTTTTTGGGTTTATTTTTTGTCTGATATTAACATTTTGTAGCATTAACTTACATTTGTTCAGCTTCAAGAAAAATGGTTTTATATATGCAATTCTCCCCATATTCATATTTCATGTAATATATTTATATTTCATGTAATATATTTTATTCATAAGAGTGCAATCATACAGTATTGGTCCTTTTGTGTCTGGATGCTTCACTCAACATAATTTCCTACTGGTTTATCCATTTTTTCATATGTTTCATGACTTCATTTTTTCTTACTGCTACATAATATTCCATCGTGTATACTCCACAATTTATTTATCCATTCAACAGTTGATGGATACTTGGTTTGTTTCCTACTTTTGGCTATTATGAATAACGCTGCTATGAACCTCTGTGTGCAGATGTCTACCCACTTCAAAAACAAGAAACCCTCAATATCTTAATATTTGACAGACAAGCTGATGTCCGACAAGCACCAAGTTCTGAGTAGTTGTATTCTGTTTGACAATTAAAAAAAGACCTTATTTATATTTCTAATTTGAATTCTTTTTTATTACTAATAAAACTAAGTAGGAGTTAAACAGTTTCATTTTCTCTAAGAAAACCTTTCTGCTTCTGTAACAGTTTTATTTTGTTTTCCTTTTCTCTTTATCATTGTTTCTTTGCTGTTTATTATTATCTTCTTTTATTTAGCTGATGGTTTCTTTGTTCTTATTTTTACTTTGTTACCAGGTTAGTGTAGCTGCACAGTAAAATCCCATCACTCATTCTGCTCCAATCCCCTCCCCAGCTGTAGCACTTCTGAATTAGGCTACTCAGTCAATAGAATCCTGATTCCATGTTTTTCCCTCAGAACCTCTATGGTACACTGAAAATATTGCCTGACTTTCCTGAGGGGGCTAGGGGAGAAAGACAGTGATACTCTTCTTGATCCTCAGGGAAAGTGGCAATACTGATCCACAGGTAGGGCCAGTGCCCAATATAACATTCCTTTACTGAAGTCTAAAACATGGATATGTCAAAGGTATCTGTCAAAGGAAAATTGATAAGCAGACTGTGAGATGTTTATAAAATATAATATTATTCACAATTTAAAATGAAGAAACTACTAATACACTCAAAAATATGTATGACTGTCAAAAACATTCCCAGTTTGCAAAAGAGTTTTAACAAAACACTTGAACATTGCATGATAATTTATAAAAAGGTTTAGAGTAAGAATATTAAACCTATGGAAAAACAAATTAATAAATGAATAGTGTAGTAATTGTTTATACAACAAAGTACAGCAAATATTTCTATAGACTTGAAATAAATAATCTAGAAGCCCTAACCGGTGGTGAGGATTTGAAGCAAAAGAAATCCTTATATATCACTGGTTTATGTGTATAAATTGGTATAGTTGCTTTGTAATCCCTCTGACATTGTATCAGGCAACTAAGAATAATTTATGTTGGAATAATCAATAAATCTTAAGTGTTGGTCCTGACTGTGGCAAAGATCATTTTTACCTGGTGATACAGGCCCCTTCTGTGTTGACCATGAATTTACTACACAACATCCAAATTCTATGCACAGGCTATTGGAGTAGCTTTAATATGAGATGTTAATGTTCCTTTACAGAAAGAAAATAAATTTAAACAGGTATCAATATGCTGGATCTTAAAGCAAAAATTCCTACTTTTGTTCAGAATACCTTGTAAAAGAAGTCAGAGTCCAAGTCTTGCCCAATTAAAATTGGGACATTATAATCTTCTCTTAAGAGGGGTATCACAGAGAGAATCATCTCAGAGGCTTCATCAGATATTTTGAATATTATTTCAGCTGTAATATTTTTTTTTAATTACACATGTTATGGCCCTGCGCTTCCAGTCAGGAGAGTGGATACCTGCAATGAAGAAGAAAAAGGTCATGAAAACAAGAATAAAACACCATAAAACTCTAAGACTTTGGGGTTTTACATTAAGAAAAATTTTATAATATGGATTTAATTCTAAATGTGCTTTGAAATAGAATATAGTCTTCTTTTCAAATTAACAATATATACCAATTTTCTTTGCTAATATAGATTAAATTTAGAATGTTAAACTGCTTCAACAATATCCATTATATTCTTGATGTTACTGTCAAGGGCTTGCATTATATGTACCTCTCATTTCTGAAATATTTTTATTCTGAGCCATCAATATTCTTCACTTCTGAGGAGATGAGCAGTTGAATAAAGAGCTATGTCTGTTTATTAAAGCCTAATTATAGGCAAATAAAAAAGACTTCATGTGACAGACCATTTTGGGGAAAGCTAATTTCCTTCCAGAAAGTGTGCCTAACCAGTGCATTGCCATCTCTGAAGGGACTTGTAGTCAAGGACTCAGACACCCACTGGCTATCATGATCTTGGGCACATCTGCATTTCTAGCCCAGGCTTCTCTATTAGAAGGTTTCCTTGTCAGGGGCTCAGAAATGAGGCTTGCTAATGGGTCTTTACTGAGATATCCTTCTGAGAGGGAGGAGAGGTGATTTTGAATGCAATTTCTCCATTAAAACTCAGCCTTCAGTTGTTTTCCACTCCTTGCCCCGGGGACCAAAAAACTACATGAGCCTTTTGTTCAGGTCTCCCTTATAAGTGAGATGATCCCATAACTGTGATAATCCAACTGAATCTCCATCACTAGCACTGTTCCACTGGGAAAGAAGACAGGGACAAAACAGTAGCTCTATTCAGTTCACCCTCTTGCATATATTACCTTTGTAAGTCATTAAAGAACATTTTTATTTCCATTTTGACTTTAACATTTTAATTGACTACCATTGACACCTAAAAGCTCAACTCATACTTGAATACATGGATGCTGAGATCAAGGTAGCCAATTAAGTACAGTTATATTCTTTAAAAGCAGAAGGTCAGCAGATCCCAAGGAACACTTTTGGAAAATGCAAACAAGAGCTGCAAGACTTACTTTCTGCAAGGATACCATGACCTCAAGCAGATTTACTTCTCAGATATATTTGGAAACTGAGGAGTTCAGAAAAAGAAGATGTATAGCTGATTACCTCCTAGATCCACAAGAACATAATCCATGGAAATACAGGCACCACCCTAGATTTAGCCTTCATGTGTAGACCACCAGAAGAACATGGGACCAAATGTAAAACCTGCCTCATCTGTCAGATTCTTGTCAAGGATAAAAGTACTGCCCAGGATTTTTCAAAACCAATGGGCCAGGAAGTTCTGATTAGGGAAATCATTGTGATTCTATCCCATTCAGAAGGTCTGACTGGATCCTGGCCACAGATTATGCTTTCTCCAGGTTTGGTCTAGCCATGTCCATTTGTTCCACTGACTTGTGTCACATTATCCATGCCCTACAAGAGCACTTTTGTTTTCTGTCTAACTTTCCTGAATATATTACATCTTATAATAGCCCCAGATATGTGACTTAAGCTACACATCAGTGGTCCAGTCATGAGATATCCAATGGACTCTCTATGCTCCATATCATCCTCCAGCCACAGGATGATTTAGCATTTTAAGGAACAGTAAAGAATGGTCTTAATTGGCTTATGGATTGAGGCAAGGTAACACCGGCCTGGAATACATTGGAAGGCAATCCTTCTAAATCATGAATAATAATGATTAGGAATGTACTTGAAAACTTAGGACAGAAGTCTGACAGTGGGAGGCCATATTGGGAACCTTTTTAAATTAATTTTTATCTTGATTGTGATGCCCTAACATTACAGATCACAGAGTATTTCATGTTCCATTGAGACTGTGCTGCTTCTATTTGTACTCTATCCTGATACTCTCTCAGCTCCAGAAGGCATTCAAATCAGCTTCAACTTAATAGTCTGAGTTGCGCTGTATCTAAACTAATGCCACTCCAAGTAAAAACTCATACAAACTCTCAAGGAAGAAGCTTCCAAAACATGGCTCTCCAAAACTGACTTATTTTGTTATAATACATCTTTTCCAGTTTGGCAGTGGTTGTAACCCAAGGATGTGATCCATTCTCCAGACAATCCTGATCAACCTGCTTGGAGTGGTTTTTAGTCATATACTTCATCCACCATTGTTTCACAGTAATTATATGACATTTTAAACAGCAATGAAAATATGACTAATTTAGATCCTTTATTAGTTAGCCTATATGTCTCACCTGGGTCCTGAAAAATCAAGGTGAGTAGATGAAGAATCTGGCACCTGATTAATAAACTCCATGTGATTTTCAGTCCTGAACATAGGCAATTGCAAGCACTTAACTGGTAGGCCAAATAGAGGGAATGTTGCCTTCCTCACACAGGCTTGTTACACAATCAATGTATGGCACAGTCTAAAGAGAAACGTTAAATATTATAAAAATAGAACAGAAGACTTGACTAAGATTCCTGATTTAGCAATATGTAAAGAGAATAAGAAAACAGAAATGAAGAGAAGACTATTATAAATAAATATTAACTTGATATCTGTAAGAAAGACATGAACTTCCATTTTAAATGACATGTAGAAAAGAAAAAAGAAAAACAATCCTACACAACTGTTTATGATAATTCAGGTCTAAATGGTGAGATATTAATGAGATCAGAACCAAGTAAAAATGAATCAGATATGAGGGTCAAATATTTCAGAAATGACATGTATTTGCTTCCCTACTGCCCCCTTACACTTTCTTAGGATACTAATAAATGAAATAACCATAAGAGATCCATTTTGAAACCTCATATAAGGAAAAATTGACCTAACAGATATACATAAAGTATATATTATAATATTCCAAATTAGAAAATGAGGATAGGATGCTCTGGGAGGAAATTTGGGGGTGGGTGGGAATGGACCATAATAAAAAAAGATATTCTAAAAAAGAGGTATTCAAAAATAAATTATCAAGATTGTAAAATTGCATAAAAATAGGCACCATATTAAAAATATATCATGATCAAATTTTATTGATCTCAGAATGTTAGTGGTTTCACATTAGAAAATTTACTATACTAATTCTTTAAAATCCTAAATTAAGAGATTACATAATATTGCCTTCTTTGCAGAAGAGGTATCTTTTCCAACTACATACTTATTCATTATGAAAACTGTTATAAAAATTTAGAAGGAGTAGCCTTAAATCTTAAAAATGCAATTATTAAAAGGGAAAGCTCATAGTTCAACATCATGGAATTTAAAATGTGCATGATGAAAGCATATTTTGGTACAGAACCAGGCAATGAAGACCACTCATCAACTTTATTTAGCAACTTATTCAAACAAAATAATGAAAATAAATTATATAAGATTCTAAAAAACAAAAGAATCAACACTCACATAAGTAGTAGATCACATCTGAAAGTAAATGAGAAAATAAAAGTCCACACAAATTTTGCAAAATTAAAATTTTTGAAAACTGAAATTATATTCATATTTCCGAACCTATACAAAGTAACTCTAACCAGATTAAACAATAAAATGTAAAGAACAATATTGAAATATTTGGGAAAGTATTTCATAACTCCAAAAAGGGAAAGAGTTTCTTAGAAAGAGAAGGAGAAATGTGTATGAAAATGTACACATTGTAAACATGTTTGTGAATATGATTGTAATGTGATGAAGAATTTTTGTCTCAAGAGCCACCACAAAAGCACAGAAATGTAAACCACAAGGCAAGTGAAAATAAATATAACAAATAATACCTAAAAATTGGAATTTAAAGGAAGCAGCTGCACAAATATTTCATATACATGTAACAAGAAGATCTGCACCTTCAGTATTGGAAGAAAATTATTACCACAGTGAGGTATTGCCAAAAGTTCAGTAGTTGAAAAATAAATATATCTGGAAGGATCAATTGTTGATGTGGATGTGGAGCAAAGGAAAATTTCATATATTGTTTGTGTGTGTATAAGTTGGTGTATTAGTCAGGGTTCTCTAGGGAACATAATCAATAGGAGATATCTGTAAATAGTATGAGATTTTATAAGATTCTTTCACATCACCATAGGGATGCACAAATCCAGGTTTCACAGGCATCCTGAAAACCAGGGTGTCCAATCAAAGTCCAATGAAGGTCCTTGATGAGTTTCTGGGAGATGTTGACTGTCCAAAGATGAGCTGGGATATTCTCTCTGAATGCTGAAATAACTTCCCCTTTTAAGGCATTCAACTGTTTGGATAAAACCTCACTCATTGCTGATGGCAATCTCCCTGATTGATCATAGATGTAATCAGCCATCTATGCAGTAAAGTCACTGATGACTAAAGCCCATAAATGCCCTTGTATTACAATTAGCCCAGTGCTTGCTTGACCAAACAACTGGGCACAATTACCTGGCTGAGTTGACCCATTAGCCTAACATCACAGTTGTTAAGATGATTTCAAAGCTGTTTGATATTGCATTAGATTTCAAAGCTGTTTGATATTGCATTACAAACACCTGATGTTATAGTAACCAAAAGAAAACCTTTAGTTTTTGTGCTGAGAGCAGGGAAAATTATTTTCAATTTGTAACACATGTCCTTTGTGTGTTTACTATGACTTTATTCCACATGATCCATATTCTATACTCAGTAGCAGCCTGTGTATGGTATGCTACTGGTTCTCATGACAGAATTAAAAGATATTATAATGATGTACATATATGTTAGCTCTAAAATCCAGTCTTTAATTTTGCTCACAATTCACTGGCCAAAGAACATCAGATGGTTGTGATGGCCATAATGATTCAGGACATTATTTCCTCTCTTAAAAGGGGCACTGAATCTCAGAAGGGCCATCCAATATTTTGAAAGATGATCCAGACAAGGCTCTACTTATTAATTCTCCAAAACACTTGCTATGACCCTGTATTTATAGTCGGAAGAGTGGTGGTCTGTAAGTGTAATGAGTCTAAGAGTAAGAAAAGATCTTGGGTAAAGAGAGGATGAATATAGGTGTTTATATTAGGACTATTTTTATCATTAGGTGTTTATTTTAAAACTGATTTGGAATATAATATATACTTCCTCTCCAATAAACAATATATAGCCACAGCACTCTCCTGAATATAGATTACATTTAGAGTGTTACAATTTGTTCAACAAAGACATCATATATCCATTAATATTTATATTTCTCATGTGGTTACTATCATGAAACTGAATTACAGTTAACCCTAATTTATGAAGGTGGTTGATTCTAGTTTAGTCAATATTCATTCTCCCTGAGACAAGTTCCTGATAATGTCCTATGTGTTATTCAGTCCTTGCCATGGACATTTACAAGGATTAACCTGATTGGCCACCTAAGGGAGCATTGATCTCCCCATACCAGCCTTGCTGCAGAGCTGGTGCATTGCAGGCTATGAAGGGAATTACAGTCAAGGACTCATGTTCTCCTGCCCACACATGGTGTTGTGCATACCAGCATTCCTAGCTCAGGTGCATGAATTAGGAGAACTCCCTTTAAAGACCCAAAATAGAGGCCTTACTCAAGTGCATCTTTTGAGAAATCCTCATTGGAGGGAGAAAAGGAAAAGTTTGAGGGCACTTTCTCCACTCTAAGTCCTCAGATTTTAAGGTCCTGGCATTTAGCTCCATAAAAGTACAGGAGCCTTTTAATTAGTGCTTCCTCAGTGGTGAGATGACCACATGTCTGTGCTAATCGATCTGACCCTACATTGGTCATACATTTCTTAGGGACATGAACCAGAGGTGAGATGACATCTTTCCTCAGTTTACCATCTTACTTATACTATATAATAGTAAGTGATTAAAGACTTCATGGTTTATTTCCAATTTGTGATTGGCAGTTTTTTTCAGCTGCCTTTCATTCCTAGATGCTTGTCTGAGGTCTTAACAACAGTAAAACAGGGAACAGAGATGAAAATTAAGCACTATTCTGGAAAAACAGAAGGCCTGGAAATCCTGTGGGGTAATTACAGAACATAGTAGCAAAGACCATAGGGCATTTTGGAGGAATGCTAGTGAATCATTAACAAGAGCTTCAGGGTACCATATAGCACATCATCAATGAGGTGCTGGAAGAAACCACTGAGTACTCTCTAGAGGAGCTACTGTATATTGTAGGGCATATCTCCAGCCATTGCAATGGGTCTGGGGAATTGCAGCAGAAGCCAAGGGACATTCTTGGAGAATGCTAGTGGATTGGGTTTATAAGCTTTGCCATTGGAAGTGAGTAATTGGACCCATTGGATCACATTAGTGATCCAACAGAAGGTTTCAAGAGAGGCTATTAGAGCAGATCCCTCACCATTGCTTAAGGAACTCCCACAATTGGAACCCTGATGGCAGAAGGTGGCCATTACCTAAACAATTCTAATCAGGTCTGTGCTTCTGTTAGGTACCAGCTTATGACCCAGGAAGTTGTTGAAACTTCAAGAAAAAAAGAATGCAAAACCCCTCTGAAGGACTTTGGTCATGGCCCTTAGTTCATTTCCCCAAAACACAGGTAATCTTGATGAATTTAGCCAGGGAGAGTGTTGCCTTGAGGGGGCATGTTACATCCTATCACCCCTTCAAAGTGCCCTGACTACAGCTACTGCCAAAACAAAGTTGTGGAGACTACAGAGGTATAGGGATATCCTGTGCCCAGCTTGTCATTCAGACCCTGCACTTATCTAAGCAGTGGCCACAGCAGAGTAAGCTGCAGCTGGGGATGATATCTGGATTGTCAGTTGATCTGTTCCTAGAGCCCGGGGCTCAATGGCAGAGCAATGGGACTGCCCTTTGCCTGTGTGTGCCCAGAGCTGGCTGCGATTTTCTCCAAATTAAAGTGCAGAGACAGAGAGACAGACAGAGAGAGAAGCCTAAGGTGACAACTGAATAACCCTCCACCACCAAGCTGCTTACCAGCACAGGAGCATTCTTTATGCACCTGTACATGGCCAAAGGTTTGCAGCCACTGTTTTTCCCTTCCAGTTAAGCCTGAACTCGACCTAAACCAAGTTATCTTTCCTTGTGATATTTTGGGGCTTCAGCTGATAAACAGCTGCTCTTCCAGGCCTTCCAATTCCTGTGCCCTCACCCCTGAAATCTGTTGCCCTTCTGATGTTTTTTTTCACCTTGAAAAATCTTTTAAATTGCCCATCAAGTGCATAAACATAGCTTTATATATAAATCTCTGCACAATAAGTGAATACACTTATAATACAAATACATAACTTTACAGTAATGTAGAGTATCTAATAAAGATTAAATATACAAATTTATATTTACATGCTCATTCTGGAATATAATGAGCAAAAACTGCCCTAGATAATTAAAGAAGAGTAAAACACACACACACTAAAGATGTAAAACAAAAATAAACAATGGAAGCTTTCTCCTGGGGATGAATCAATTGCAAAAAGAGAGGATATTAATAATTTCACTTTATAACAGGGGCAAAATTCAGATGTAGAAGAATCAGACATCAAAATTAACCACCAAATTTCAATTTTTGAAGAAAAAGATTCATAGTTAATGGTAATAATATTGAGGACTTGGCAAATTTGTTTGTTTTCTTTAATTAAGCACTGACTTTATTTTTGAGAGATTCTTCTCCCTCTAATTGAGAAAGTAGCAGGACTTACAAGAATAGGAGTTTAATATTTTTTTGTTTATTTTGTGGGTTTCCATCCACTGAGATAGCACATTATGATAAGAGGAACACTTTCAAATAACATGGAAGTATGCCCCAGCTGTGCCCTATCCTGCATATCCCCCTACACCTCACACCCTATCTTGACTTTAAAAAAAATTCTGGACAGAAATTTTTAAAAAATTTATTGTGATGTCATATATATAATATAAAATATCTCACTTTAACCACTTTCAAGTATACAATTCGGTGATGTTCATTATGCCATGGATTTTCATAGTTGATAGATATCCACTTATGCATTGACTCACTAGCAATACCTACTGTAAATTCTGTGAAACTCTTTTAAATAGATTAAAAATCCTAAGTGTTAGATAAGATTTGCTGCTATCGTAAAAAACTGACTTCTCTATTCTGGATATTATACATGCATCGATCCATTTCTCAACTTGAAACATATACATATTTATTTTTACTGTTTATATTAGTTATTGTTTCCTTATCATTTAGAAGATCATATAATCTTTTTGGTTATACTCAAATGTTTATATAGATTAAAACCTCCATAACACACAGTGTTGATATACCAGAAAATAAAAAGGGGAACACATTTGGAAATTGATCTGAAATTCAGGACATGTTTATATAAATTATAAATATAAAACCCAAAGAAGACAATCATGCATATTCTTATTATTTGCTAGGTAATTTTAAAGTCATTTACTTAATTTATGTTCATGGTTCATGAAATAGTCTACATCATTCTTACCTAACTTTATACCATGTGTGCACCAAACAGAAAGGATTTTAGCTCTGAGCACAAAACATCCAATGTTTTTTGGATGGTAAAGGTTTATTTGTCTTTCCCAGGATAAATTAGAGAGTAGTAGTACTCAGACTTGCCGCAGGACAGATAGCCAGGAATACCTGATCATCATTAAATTGATTTGAAGGAGCAAAAATGGGTGCAGTGGCTCCATAACAGAAATTTTTATGAATGTAAATTTCCAGGATCCATCATGAATGTCATCAAAGGCAATGTTGCACATATTAATATCTAGGAAAATTCCTCACAATGAAACCAAGGAATCACACCCAGGATTGTCAGGGAAGTAGAGCTGGCTGAGTAGAATACTCCGTTTCTCAAACCCACAATCCTGGATCCAAGTTCTGAAGACAATTGGATGTTTCCTTTTCAATAAAAGAATGTTTGCAAAGACTGAGATCCCATTATTTGCTTGATTAAACATCCACCTCACAGTAATGGCAGCCAGAGATGAAGAGATAGGAGAAAAAAAATTCACACTTTAATTTCTCAGCATATCTTTTCTGATTCTGTTTGATAGTCCCACATCGTACACCAATCAGGTCAATTGAAATTATGAGGTACATTTTGGCTGTGTTAATGTCCAATGTCATATCCACTAAGAGAAAAATGTAAGTAGCTTAACAACTAAACAGACACACTCTCTTTTCACTCCTATGGCCAAAGCTAAATTATCTACTACACTTTCACTTGTTTAACTGTACTTCATATCACTAAATCATAATTTTCTTGCAAAACTTCCCTGGCCTCCCTGTGTCAAATTTTATATATTAGAAATGGTGGATATATTTTTTAACCAGTCTTCTTTTTCATAGTAAGAATGCCTTTTACATTATTTGATTATTTATGTAAAGATTTTTCTTTTTTTATTGCATGATTTATATGAGACTATCGTAGTTGTCTGCTGTAAAAAATATATGAATTATCATTGATTCTGTGAAAATACAGCTATCTAATAGAATAGGTATTTGAATAATGGAAAAATTATTTGAAAAAATTTAGAATAATGTTGAAACCTTAAAATTGGTTTTCTTTGCATTTACCTTCCATACTTAGCCTTGTTGACTCAGCAATTGCTTTCCAGGCTTTTATTTTCCTAGAGATATATACAAAAATAACGATACAAGGTTAAGAGTTCTGAGAAAAGATAGATTATCAGTGTAGAAGTCAAGATAAAGGAAGGTATTCCTTGTGTATGGCTAGAGATGTCTTTGAACCTAGGGAACAACTTATACCCAGAACTTGCAGAGGGGCAGGTGAACTTGGAAAGGTGTGGCTCTGTGGATTTCTAGTATCATCAACTAACCCAAGTAAATAGGATCTGGGTGGAACTACTTGTACTAAAGCAATAGTGTGAATAGAGGCTTTTTGAGACTCAGGATGGAACACTTTAGACCATGATCACTTACTTCACTTGGCTCCCTTAAAAAAATTTGAGATGCCAGAATTCAGCTAATACCCATATTTAATAGAGATACCTTTGAACAGTTTTTTTGTTCAAGGGCCCTTTTAGGGTTGGGAGCAGGCTGTACAGATTCCTTACCTGGGAACTTCAGAATGCTTGGGTTCATTTGTAGAATATTTCTCAGTTGGGTCTCCTGTTCTTTGACCTTAGAAACTAGTTCCTCCGGTCTCAACTTAGGCCTGATGTTCTTCTTCTAGAAGAACAGAAAATATTAGTACAATAAACCCTCCCCATTAGGCTCTTTTTAGTGTATTTATGCATGCAGGCAGCAGACATATGCACATTTTAGGTGCATGGTATTTTCCAGTTAAGCCAGACATGTAAAACTTCTACTTGCTTCTTGAAAGTGTTCAGGCATGGCCAATATCTGGGAGTGGGGGAGAATGTGCATTACAATGGAACTTCCAAGAATTAAATGACACTATTATTTGGGCATCTTTAATCTTACATGCCTAGAGAAATTGTATAACTTTTATTTACAATTCCTAGTGATGGTTATTAAGATAATATATAAATACATGCACAAAAAAATCATGGTTCTGACTCCTGAGATTTGAAATACTAGTTTGAATGAACACCAGAATTCATTAGTCAGTTTTAAGTTTCAGTAGTGAAGGAAAAAACAACATGAAAAAATATATAAAAATAATTTAGTGGTGAAAAGTCTATACCTATGCTGTCTATTGTAATAGCCACCAGAAAGACATGGGTGCTGAGCAAGTGAAAAGGGCATATCTGAAATGAGATGCGTTGAGTATAAACTGCAAACTGATTTTAAGATATAATGAGAAAGATAATGTAAACTGTTTCATTAAGGACTTCAAAATTTTGATTACACGTTGAAGTAATATTTTCTTATTAAAATTAATTTGGAGGAGTGGATATAGCTCAAGTGGTTGAGTGCCTGCTTCCCATGTATGAAGTCCTGGGTTTGATTATGTGTAACACCTAAAAATAAAAAAACAAACAAACAACAAAAACCAATTCTCATTGGAGAGTGGATATAATGCAGTGGTTGAGCACCTGCTTCCATGTACAATGTCTTGAATTCAATCCCTTGTACCTCCTAAAAAATATATATTTTTAATGAATCTGACTGTTTCTTTTTACTTTAATTAATGTGGCTACTAGAAAAATATATATAATTATATGTGAGTCTTATTATATTTCTCTTGGGTATTGCTTGTCTAATCTAAGAGACCTCCAAATTCCCCTAGCTAGTTCAACCTGAAAGTAATTAAAGCCCTTGGCAGCAGCTGTAGAGGTTGAACAAGTGAATGGAAGATCTTCAGTTCACCATCTTGTAGAGTTGTCCAAACTATGATTTGATTAATGCTAAAGGATCTTGTCATTTCTTTAGCCTGGATATTGAAAATCTAGGATCTGTCTACTGCTGCTAAAGCAGAGGACTTAAGCAATCCTAAGTCCACATATTGTGTGTAGCATTGAGTTGGCCTCAGACAATATTTGCTAAGTTAATATATTTCTTAAGTATTTGGAACTTGCTCTATTATCATACATTTGTACATATCTGATAACTGAAATAAAATAAGACAAGACTGGACTCACGTCTCCAACACTAGTGTCTTCTCTGGTGTCCAGGTGCATCCACTCACTGCTCGGTTCTGGAGTGGGATGCCCTGACCAGGGGCTTTCCCTACCTCATTTACTTCCTGCCTCTCCTATTTAAGTCAATCAGATTTTCATTTAATTTTACACAAATGAGTGTTTTACTCATGAATTAGAGAGATTAGGCAAAGGAGAAAATTTTATCTTTAGAATTTTTTTCTTAATATGCATAAAATATTATCATATTATCATTCCAGATGACAGCTAACTGCTATTTTTGTTGATAATACTTCAATTTAGGACAAAAACTATTTAAACAAAATATTTGACTTCATTATATACCTATGTGGACATTATTACCTGAGATTTTTATTTCTTCATATAGCTTTGAGTAGTTGTCTGAAGTACCTTTATTTAAGCCTGAAGGGACTGCTGGTCCTCCTCAGTCAGTTTTGAAAACAGATTTACACTTACTTCAAAATTTGCTCTATGACCCAGAAATTCCATTCCCACTTGTTTACCCAGAAGATGTAAAAGCATATTTACACATGAAGATTTCTCCATTAATTTCATTGTGCTACTTCTCAAAATAACCCTAAAGTGTAAAAAAAAACACCTAAAATGTCCATCAAACTGTGCATAGAAAATAAAAAGTGAATACACAAATAATGGAATAATTGTCAATAAAATCAAATTAACTATGGATACCAGTAACAACATGGATGGATTTTAAAATATCATATAACCTGAGATTTGTCAGACAAAACATTACATTCTTTCATGATTTCCCATTTATATGAAATTCCAGAAAAGGCAAATTTCTTGAAAAGGCTTCAGGTGGGTAGAGATTGACTGCAAAGAACCGTTAATGATATTGGGTAAGACCTGACTATAGTGACAGTTGCATATTTGCATACATTTTAAATCAGAGCACCTAAAATAGAGAATTTTATGTATGTAACATGTACCAAATAAACCTGTTAAAACAGTTCTCCCTTGTTGATACTATGGTTACTATGTATTCATTTTCCTTCAGCAATATCCATTAAATACCTACTGTTTGCAGGACACCCTTTTATCTGTCTTGCAAAGAAATCTGTTTTAAAATTCATCAGCACCTAAACCATTTAGGTTTGATGGTGAGACACCTCAAGGTTTCTAACTTGAGGTTCAGCAAAAGTCTGAAATGATCCTTTGAATCTCTGAATCTTGCTTATTTTATCCAGCCACTTCCTCCTCTCACCCAAAACCTTCTTATTGCAAAACCTGTTCAGGTTAGACTCTCTGAGCCTCAGCTTTCTATTTGTAAAGAGAAGATAATAAAAGATCCAATCTCTAGAGGTGTTCTGAAAACTAAATTTGCATTTGCATTTGTTGCTTTTAGAACACTTTTAAATTCACTTTAAGATCATAGTGTGGCTCATAATAAATTCTGTATGTAAGTATTTTAAATAAAATAATACCGAGACAATCTCCTCACTGTTATTGATCCCATATGCCAGTGCTTGTAATACTTAGAACAATGTTTACTATTGTAGGAAGGGAAACCATTTTACTAAGTTTAAAATCATTCATTCACTTCACATTACTTTTTAAGGTTAAGCCTAAACCCAACACCATATACAAGAATGACTTTGACCTGGTCCTCATTTCTCTCTCGGGATCTCATTCAGTCAGTAAACATTTTTTGGACATACACTGCATCCTTGTCCCTGTGCTGTGTGCTAGGGATGTATTTCAGTGTGACTATAAATAATAATGGCTTTCAAATTTCACTTTCCAGTTGTTCATTGGCAGTACAAAGGCACATAATTAATTTTTGTATATTGATCCTGATTCCTGTGACATTGCTTAACTCACTTACTAGTTCTAGTAACATTTAAAAGAGATTTCATGGAAATTTCAGCCATGTCATCTGAAAATTCAGTTTTATTTTTTTTTATTATTTTTTTTTATTTTTTTATTTTTTAAGTTTTTGAACAGGATGATTTTTATTTACCTCTACAACTTTTTCAAATTATGAATTAACATATTTTCAACAAAACTGTTAAAATTAGAGCTATAGACATTAAGGTACTATCCAATAGTTTAAGCCCTATATTTCTTTTAACAGTCTTTATTTTTCTTAATCTAAGAATAATCCTGGGTTTAGGCAACCTTATCTATTTTATATATCTATATACACACTAATTATTTCCTAACAGTTTTTTTTTTTTAATTATGGGTAAAAATCAAAATTCTCACAATACATACAAACATTTGCAAAATGATATATAAATATATATGCATATATGTGTATTTGCTTACAAAAATGTTATTTATATATATATATATACATATATTTTAAGAGGTGCTTAGATTACCCAAAATATTACACGGAACCCACTGGGATTCCCATGTTGCCCACCTCCCACACCTCCCACCACATCCCACACAAACATCTCCCACAGTGTGGCCCACCAACCTCAATGAACTTACACATCCTGGAGCCTTGCCACAAACCATAGACCACAGTTCACACTGTAGACCACACTCTCTCCCACTCAGTTCTGAGTGGTGTGTGCTGATTTAAAATGGCCTACATCCATTGTCACAACAGTACTCAGGACAACCACCAACTCCCAAAGAAGCCCCTGTATTTCAACTGCTCATCCCCTCCCTACCCAAAAAGTGTCAAGTGGCCACTGGCTCCACCTCATTGTTATAATTTCTTGCATTGCAAGAATCACCATATGTGAGCAAGAGAATACCATCAAGTCCACTCTAGTCTGCAGTATCTACAAACTGCAGGCCTTGCTGTGGCCTTGCCTGCGCAACATAACCCCCTCCCCCGTTCCCCTTTTTCCTCTCTCCCTCTTCCTTGTTCCTTCTCACCAATCAGAGCTCTCGCCCCAGTTATTGCCTTTTTTGGACAACCTTGCTTCGCCCCTTGCCGCCCCCAAATTCTGCCCCTTTTCCCTAGCAACCCCTGACCCTAACCACTGCCCAATGATAAGCCTCCACCATCGGCTGAGGGACTGCCCCCAGCCTAAAGAGTATTTATGCACTGTACTTCCTCAATAAAGCTCTCTCTCTCTCTCTCTTTGCTTCTTCCCCCGCACTCAGAGGTCTCGAGTCTTTCTTTCACACGCGGTCCTTACCAGATACCCCCCACACCTGAGCCGTGGAGACCAGGGAGCCCCCAACCCAACGCCGCTCCCTGAGAACCTCCTCACCCTCGCCGTTCCCGGAGTGTGCACCGGACGGCCCATAACTAGCCAGTGTCGCCCCCCGGGCTGCAGCAGGGCTGATCACCCTCAGGCCCGGGAACAAAGCGGCATTAGTCCATAGTTCTTCCCCCAATCCAGAGGCGACTGGGATGGTGATGTCCACTCCAACTCCAAGTGAGAGAGGGCTTATATCCCATAGATATGGTGGGTGGGATGATCCTGCCTGCAGATGCAGGCCCTCTCCATTCCCTGGGATGGCTATTTCCCATCGTCTCCTCACCAGGTGACTTGGATGAGTCCATTGAGCTGTAAGGTAGGAGTTGCAGCTCCACCTAGATTTCATGCACACCTGGCACATAGGTAGGCAGGTGGCTCCAGTCTCTGGAAGTATACCTAAGAAACTCTAGATCACATGTAGGTTTGAATAGAAGGGACTGGTGAACCATGTGCAGGTAGGACTTATTTGAGTCTAATTCTGTTACTCTCAGGAGAACAGATTCCAAAATAGAACCCACTGATAAGGCATCAGTCTCTGGGGCTATCCCCCCTTATATAGGACCTGGGTGTCTCCGGAGCTCTCAGGAACCCCACTGAGTGGGGTGATAGGCACTTAGATGTTCTATGAGCTCCTACTGAGGTGTGCATAAGAGTTACCTCTGGGATGACCTCCCGACTCTCTTTGAAGTCTCTTAGCCACTTGAACTCATTTGTCTTTACCGTTTCCCCCTTTTATTGAAGGTCTTTTTCCAGTTGTGTTGCCAGTTGGCACTTGGTATTAATCCCTCGTTGCCAGGGAGGCTCATCCCCGGGAGTCATGTCCCACGTTGGGGGGAAAGTAATGCAATCATATGCTGAGTTTGGCTTAGAGAGAGGCCACATTTGAGCAACAAGGAGGCTCTCAGGTGGCAACCCTTAGGCACCCCACAACTGCAGGCTAAGTCTCATTTACAAGAGCAAAGACTCACAAGGGTGGTCATCAATTAAAAAAAAAAAAAAAAAAAGATCAGTGGGACATCGTATTTTGACAGGCACTGTCCCTACACTCAGAGGACTATTGCTGCTCTCTTGGAGGTTTTGGCAGAGCTCTCCAGGCTAGGAATTCAGATTCCCTCATTTATTGTGTGATTATCCACCCATCATGACCATGCCCCATCCCCCGATCCTTTGAATGATTTTGTATATCTTTCATGTATATTCGGTTGAACCAATCCCCACGAAACCCCCCCCC
>JAKSZT010054248.1:495210-592053 GCA_026826555.1 Tolypeutes matacus | reverse complement strand
GGGCTGCAGCAGGGCTGATCACCCTCAGGCCCGGGAACAAAGCGGCATTAGTCCATAGTTCTTCCCCCAATCCAGAGGCGACTGGGATGGTGATGTCCACTCCAACTCCAAGTGAGAGAGGGCTTATATCCCATAGATATGGTGGGTGGGATGATCCTGCCTGCAGATGCAGGCCCTCTCCATTCCCTGGGATGGCTATTTCCCATCGTCTCCTCACCAGGTGACTTGGATGAGTCCATTGAGCTGTAAGGTAGGAGTTGCAGCTCCACCTAGATTTCATGCACACCTGGCACATAGGTAGGCAGGTGGCTCCAGTCTCTGGAAGTATACCTAAGAAACTCTAGATCACATGTAGGTTTGAATAGAAGGGACTGGTGAACCATGTGCAGGTAGGACTTATTTGAGTCTAATTCTGTTACTCTCAGGAGCACAGATTCCAAAATAGAACCCACTGATAAGGCATCAGTCTCTGGGGCTATCCCCCCTTATATAGGACCTGGGTGTCTCCGGAGCTCTCAGGAACCCCACTGAGTGGGGTGATAGGCACTTAGATGTTCTATGAGCTCCTACTGAGGTGTGCATAAGAGTTACCTCTGGGATGACCTCCCGACTCTCTTTGAAGTCTCTTAGCCACTTGAACTCATTTGTCTTTACCGTTTCCCCCTTTTATTGAAGGTCTTTTTCCAGTTGTGTTGCCAGTTGGCACTTGGTATTAATCCCTCGTTGCCAGGGAGGCTCATCCCCGGGAGTCATGTCCCACGTTGGGGGGAAAGTAATGCAATCATATGCTGAGTTTGGCTTAGAGAGAGGCCACATTTGAGCAACAAGGAGGCTCTCAGGTGGCAACCCTTAGGCACCCCACAACTGCAGGCTAAGTCTCATTTACAAGAGCAAAGACTCACAAGGGTGGTCATCAATAAAAAAAAAAAAAAAAAAGATCAGTGGGACATCGTATTTTGACAGGCACTGTCCCTACACTCAGAGGACTATTTCTGCTCTCTTGGAGGTTTTGGCAGAGCTCTCCAGGCTAGGAATTCAGATTCCCTCATTTATTGTGTGATTATCCACCCATCATGACCATGCCCCATCCCCCGATCCTTTGAATGATTTTGTATATCTTTCATGTATATTCGGTTGAACCAATCCCCACGAAACCCCCCCCAGACACCCTCCCCCCAATAATCCCCCGCAGTACCCATTGTAACCCTTCTGTGATCCAAATCCTCCATGAACATTTAGTCCATAAAATAATCAAATACACTTACTAGGAAAAAGAAGTGTGATAAGCTTACATGCAAGAGAAAAACATAAGGAAACTCAGGGGAAAAAAAAATGAGAAGGAAAAAAACAAACAAACAAAGAATAAACCAAAATAAAATATAATTAGTGGATTGGGACACTCAAAAAATGGGCAAAAAAGCAAAGAAATGCCTTTAAAAAAAAAATATATATATATATATATATATTCATTTTTATTTCCTTTCTCTTTTCTTTTTTCCCTTTTTTCCTTCCCTTTATCACTGTATTATCGGATGTCTGGTGTGCCATGATAACTTCCTCCTCTCAATCTCCATTGTCTCCCAATTTTTCATTTAATTTTCAAAGAAGTTTTAGGTCACAGCAAAGTCACACACGGAGTGCCGGAGACAACCAGATACCAAACCACCCCCCATTCCCGACCCCATATTAACTCCCCCTCCTATTTTTTTGGTTGTTAGCATTGTTATAACTGTTATGCAGATTGCAAAATATAGCAACTAAACATAGTCAGTGATTTACAGTATAGTTTACAATTTAGATGATACAGTATAATAATTTTGATGATATATACCATGTCCTGTGTCCATTACTGAAAGGTAATGAAAAACCTTCCCCATGACCACCAAACAACCCATTAGATCTTTACTGTTCCCTTCTCCCCAGCCCCCCAGGGCCCATGATACCCCCCTCTCCTAACCCATGGAATGTCAAGATTCACAGATACATGCCCTGGGGATTTGAACCAGCACTTCCTAATCCACCCACCCACCAGTGCTGTACCACCAAACCCAGGAACACCACCACTCATCTGCCCCATCCCCCAACATGCAACCACACTCTATCCCTTTACCATAGATTATGTCCATATGGAAGATGGCTCAAAGCCTGCTCTTCTCTTACTCTCCTTTGTTAACCTATCTTTCAGACAATGGTTCTCAGAGACTGCTCACTTTCCTTAGTTCAGATCAGTGAGGTCATATACTGTTCATCCTTCAGTGCCTGGTTTGCTTCACTCAACATAAGGTCTTCAAGATTCATCCACGTAATTCCATGTGTTAGCACTTTGTTCCTTCTTACAGCTGAGTAATATTCCATTGTATGTATGTGCCATATTTTGCTTATCCATTCGTCTGTTGAAGGGCACCGGGGCTGATTCCAACTTTTGGCAATGGTGAACAATGCCGCTATGAAAATTGGAGTGCATATATCTGTTTGTATTTTTGTTTTCAGTTCTTCTGGGTATATACCCAGCAGTGGAATTGCTGGATCATACGGAAGATCTATTGCTAGTTGTCTGAGGAACCGCCAAACTGTCCTCCACAGGGGCTGGACCATACCACAGTCCCACCAGCAGTGGATGAGGGTTCCTATTTCTCCACATCCTCTCCAACATTTAGTGTCTCCTGTTTTTTTAATAGCTGCCATTCTGATGGGTGTAAGATAGTATCTCATTGTAGTTTTGATTTGCATTTCCCTGATAGCAAGAGAATTGAGCATTTTTTCATGTGCTTTTTAGCCATTTGTATTTCTTCCTTGGAGAAGTGTCTTTTCAGGTCACTTGCCCATTTTTTATATGGGTTGTTTGTCCTTTTATTTTCGAGGTGAAGGATTTCTTTATATATGCAGGATATTAGGCTCCTATCAGATATATGGATGCCAAATATTTTTTTCCCATTGTGTAGGTTGCCTTTTTATTTTCTTAATAAAATCCTTTGAGGTGCAGAAGTTTTTAATTTTGAGGAGATCCCATTTATCAGTTTTTTCTCTTGCTGCTCGTGCTTTGGCTGTAAAGTTCATGAAACCATTTCCTATTACGAGGTCCTGTAGATGCTTCCCTACATTATCTTCCTAGGTTTTTATGGTTTTGGCTCTTATATTTAGATCTTTGATCCATCTTGAGTTGATTTTTGTATAAGGTGTGAGATGGTATTCTTCTCTCATTCTTTTGGATATGTATATCCAGTTCTCCAAGCACCACTTGTTAAAGAGGCCACTCTCTCCCAGCTGAGTGGGTTTTGTGGCCTTGAGAAATATCAGATGACTGTATATGCGAGGATCTATATCATTACTCTCAATCTGGTTCCATTGGTCAGTAGGTCTATCCTTGTGCCAATACCATCCAGTTTTGATCACTGTAGCTTTGTAGTATGTTTTAAAGTCAGGTAATGTGATACCTCCAACTTCATTTTTCTTTTTCAATATATCTTTGGCAATTCGGGGCCTCTTACCTCTCCAAATGTATTTTGTGGTTAGTTTTTCCAGTTCCTTAAAAAATATAGTGTTGACTTTTATTGGGATTGCATTAAATCTGTAGATTAGTTTGGGTAGGATAGACATCTTGATGATGTTTAATCTTCCCATCCATGAACAGGGAATATTTTTCCATTTATTTAAGTCTTCTTTGATTTCATTTAACAGTGTTGTGTAGTTTTCTGTATATAAGTCCTTTACATCTTTAGTTAAATTTATTCCTAGGTATTTGATTCTTTTGTTTACTATTGTAAATGGTATTTTTTTCCTGATTTCCTCCTCAGTTTGCTGGTTATTGGTGTATAGAAATGCTACTGATTTTTGAGCATTGATCTTATAGCCTGCAACATTACTGAACTCCTTTATAAGTTCTAGAAGCCTTGTTGTTGATTTCTCAGGGCTTTCTATGTATAGGATCATGTCATCTGCAAATAATGAAATTTTTACTTCTTCTTTTCCAATCTGGATGCCTTTTATGTCCTTTTCTTGTCTCAGTGCTCATGCAAGTACTTCTAAGACAATGTTAAATAGGAGTGGTGATAGTGGGCATCCTTGTCTTGTTCCCAATCTCAGAGGGAAGGCTTTTAGGATTTCACCTTGAAAATGATGTTAGCTTTGGGTTTTTCATATATACCCTTTATCATTTTCAGAATGTTTCCATCTATTCCTACCTTTTGTAGTGTTTTTATGAGGAAAGTGTGCTGTATTTTGTCGAATGCTTTTACTGCATCTATAGAGATGATCATGTGATTTTTTTCTTTCAGTTTGTTTACGTGGTGTATTACATTGATTGATTTTCTTGTATTGAACCATCCTTGCATACCTGGGATGAAACCCACTTGGTCATGATGTATAATCCTTTTGATATGTTGTTGAATGCGATTAGCAAGTATTTTGTTAAGGATTTTAGCATCTAGTTTCATTAGAAAAATTGGTCTGTAATTTTCCTTTCTTGTGGTATCTTTATTTGGTTTTGGTATTAGGGTAATGTTGGCATCATAGAATGAGTTAGGTAATATTCCTTCTACTTCTATTTTTTGGAAGAGCTTAAGTAGAATTGGTGTTAGCTCTTTCTGGAATGTTTGGTAGAATTCACCTGTGAAGCCATCTGGTCCTGGACTCTTCTTAGTAGGGAGGGTTTTAATGACTGAGTCTATCTCTTTAATTGTAATTGGGCTGTTGAGTTCATCTATTTCTTCTCTCATCAATGTCGGCTGTTTGTGGGTTTCTAGAAACTTATCCATTTCCTCTAAATTGTCATTCTTGTTGGCATATAATTTTTCAAAATATCCTCTTATGATACTCTTTATTTCTGTGGGGTCAGTAGTGATATCACCTTGCTCATTCCTTATTTTATGTATTTGCATCTGTTCTCTCTTTTTCTTTGTTAGTCTGGCTAAGGGTTTGTCAATTTTGTTGATATTCTCGAAGAACCAGCTTTTGGTTTTGTTTATTTTTTCCAGTGCTTTCTTATTCTCTATTTCATTTAGTTCTGCTCTAATCTTTGTTATTTCCTGTTTTCTACTTCCTTTAGGTTTAGTTTGTTGTTGTTTTTCCAATTCCTCCAAGTGTGCAGTTAGGTCTTCAATTTTAGCTCTTTCTTCTTTTTTAATATATGAATTTATGGCTATGAACTTCCCTCTCAGGACTACTTTCACTGCATCCCATAGGTTTTGATATGTTGTGTTGTTGTTTTCATTAGTTTCAAGGTAGTTACTGATTTCTTTTGAAATTTCCTCTTTGACCCACTGTTTTTCTAAAAGTGTGTTGTTTAACTTCCATATCCTTGTGCCTAACCTGTTTCTCTGGCCCTTAGTGATTTCCAACTTCATTCCGTTGTGGTCAGAGAAATTACTTTGTATAATCTCAATATTTCTGAATTCATTGAGTGTTGTTTTGTGGCCTAGCATGCGGTCGATTTTGGAGTATGTTCCATGTGCACTGGAGAAGAATGTAAATCCCACTGTATTTGGGTGTAGTGTTCTGTATATGTCTATTAAGTCCAAATCTTCTAATATATTGTTGAGTGCCTTCGTTTCTTTATTGATTCTCTGCCTAGATGTTCTGTCTAATGATGATAGTGGTGTGTTGAAGTCCCCTTCTATAATTGTAGAGGAATTTATTTCTCCTCTTAGTTTTTCCAGAGTTTGCCGCACGTATTTTGAGTCACCTCGATTAGGTGCGCAAATGTTGATGATTGTTCTCTCTTCTTGAGAGATTACTCCTTTTACTAATATGTAGTGTCCATCTTTCTCTCTTACAATAGTTTTGCATTTAAAGTCTATTTTGTCTGATATTAGAATAGCTACTCCTGCCCTTTTTTGGCTATTGTTAGCTTGTAAAATGGTTTTCCAGCCATTCACTTTCAGCCTCCTTGAATCCCTGGGCCGAAGGTGGGTTTCTTGTAGACAGCATATAGATGGATCATATTTTCTTATCCATTCTGCCAATCTGTGTCTTTTGATTGGTGAATTTAATCCATTAACATTCAGTGTTATTACTCGTAATGAATTTCTTACTTCAGTCATTTTTTCTTTGGGTTAATGTATGTCATATGTTGTTTTGTTTCTCTTTTTGAGTTTTCAGTTGTTTTTAAACTCTCCTCCAACTCTCTCTCCTTTGTTTTTTCCTTTCAACTTGTAGAGATTCCTTTAGTATTTCTTGAAGTGCTGGTTTCTTCTTGACATACTCTCTTAATTGCTGTTTATCTGTGAATATTTTGAACTCTCCATCATTTTTGAATGCCAATTTTGCTGGATAGAGAATTCGTGGCTGGAAGTTTTTTTCTTTTAGTGTTTTGACTATGTCATACCACTCTCTTCTTGCCTCCATGGTTTCAGCTGAGAAATCAGCACTTATTCTTATTGTGCTTCCCTTGTATGTGATGGTTCTCTTTTCTCTTGCTGCCTTGAGTATTTTCTCTTTGTCTTGTGCATTGGACAATTTGACAAGTATATGTCTTGGAGTTGGCCTGTTTTGATTTATACTATTTGGGGTGCGCTGTGCTTCCTGGATCTACACATCCATCTCTCTCAATAGAGTTGGGAAGTTTTCAGCCCTAACTTCCTTCAACACTCCTTCTGTTCCCTTTCCCTTCTCTTCTCCTTCTGGGATGCCCATAATGCGTATGTATGTGCGTCTTGCATTATCGGTTAATTCCCTGAGACCATACTGGATTTTTTCTATATTTTTGTCTATCTTTTCTACAATCTCTTTGATTTCAACTGTATTGTCTTCCATATCACTAATTCTTTCCTCTGCCTGTTCAATTCTGCTGCCATATGAGTCCAGCGTCTTTTTCATTTCTTGACTTGTGTCTTTGTTCGCCATCATATCCATTACCATTTTAGGTGTGTTAGCTATTTCTTCAGTATGTTCTCCCAGTGTCTTCTTTATATCCTTAATCTCTTCCTTCAGTTCTTTAAGTTGGTCCATGATATTTGTTTGGATAGCTTTGATTAGTTGTTCGATGTACTGCATTGCTTCCTGGTTTTTATTTTGTGCATTGGACTGGTCAATATTTTCCAGTTTCTCAGAGTCATTTGTATTTTTCTGTTGCCCTCTGGTCATCATATTATCTTGATGGGTTTGTTCAGTTGATTAGCTTTTCTCTATGCTCTAGAATTTTATTTAGCTGTTGGTTCTGCGTGTGAGTTAAGTTTTCTCTTTGGCAGGTTTTCTTCTTATTTTATTTCCTTGCTTCTTTCTATGTTCCCATGAAGGCAAAAGGTTTGGGCCAGAGGAGTCAAAAGATGTAAGGAAGGCAGAAGGATAATAGAAATATTGATAAAAGTTAGAAGAGGGGCAAAGTGAGTCTTAATGAGATGAATATTTAACTTGTGTAGGCAGTGTAGATTACTAGGAAACAATATGGAGTTCCTACAATGGACTGGGAAAACAAATGGAGGAATATATATATATAGTGATTTAGAAGGCTAGAATTATGAGGAGGTAGAGAAATAGTAGAGAAAGGTCTGAGAGGAAAAAGTTAATACTAATTAAAAAAAAAAGAAAAAAGAAGAAGAAGAAAACAAAATAGATGGGATAGAGATTGGCACCCTTAAGTTGTGGGCCTATGAAAAAATGTTGTCTCTAAGAGCCACAACAGAAAACAGAAGGCAGAAACATGCAGGAAGGATAAGCGATAGTTTGTAATACAGAATCAATATATACAGTGAGTGGGAAATTACTGAATAAGAAGCCCAGCAAATAAGCGACCACCTGGCAGCACCTATTTGAAAAAAAAAATAGAAGGAAAAAGGAAGGGGGGAGGAAAATGGGAATAATAGCAATAGACCAGAAAGTAACAGAGAGAAACCAAAGATCCACCCAGGCAAGCAGTCAGACAGAGCTAAGGGGGTTCAATGATTCCCCTAGGGTCCACGTGGATCCTTCCTGCCTACTTGTGTTTATCAATGAATTTCCCCACAGGGATCTATATGCAGGTCCTGAAGCAGCTTTTAGCTATTAAACTAAATTAAAAATAATTTATTTTTCATTTGTTGAGGTGACCTCACTTTATTTATTTATTTATTTATTTTTTTTTAGCCAAATGCAGGACCCAAAATAATTCCTCTTCTAGACCAACCCCCTTACGGAAGGGACCCTAGAAGCACGTCCCACTTTCCGGACTCCCCAATTTAGCTGAAACTCTGATGTTTGTCAGTGAGGAGTGCCAAAGATGGCGGATTCAGCCCCCTCTGGCACGGAGCTCCAGCATCACAGGGCTGCTCAGTAAATCAGTCCGAGTGCAGATTCGCGTCTGCTCTCAGTCTGGTGCTGCCTCAGTTTGGCTTATCTGCTCTCCAATGCCACAGGGCGGTGCAGGCAGCCAGATCAATGTCCAAAAATATAAAATACCCTTCCCTGTCTTCCAACCAAACCCTCCCTTCCCTGGGAAGTGTCCCCTCCTCTTGGCTCCGCAGCGGCCTGGGTCCTATCCCTGGGTGGATAGGGAAATCAGCTCCGTTCCCCGACCAAAATCCCCCCTCCGGTTCACCGGGTGCTGACTAGCTCGCTTGCTCTGTACACACAAGGTCCAAGGGGCGCCAGGCAGCCAGCTCCCCAGAAAACAAAACTTTTTCGCCCTGCCCACGGCTCCAAATGGCCGTTTTATTATTTTTTTCCTAACTGCGGGGCCCAGCTGCCTGTGCCAACCTCCACCGGCAGCCTCAAAACTCACGAATCTCCACCGTTAGGTCCACGCCACCAATCTGCGCAAACAGATGTCCCAAGCCTCCCACTCCACGCTTGCACAGCACAGACCCCCGGGCAGGACCCCGTCCCCAATCCGCCTTGCTCTGGGAGCTTGCAGTGTGCCTAATTTTTTTATTTTTATTTCCAATTGTTATACCTTTCTGTTACTTTATCTTGCTTTACTACAATGGCTAAATTTGTTAGGTAATTAAGAAGAGCAGGTATCCATGCTTGTCATAGCTCATAGGAGGAAATCATATACTCTCTCAAGATAAATCATAATTATAGTATCTTTGTAGATGCCAATGATCAGATTTAGCACAGTTCCTTATATTTCTGGCTTTCTGACCGTTTTTTTTTTTTTTAAATAAAATTTTATTGAAGAACATAATTTAAACAGTAACATTTAAAAACAATAAATGTATAAAATTGTGAATTTATGAAATAAACACATATATCTTCATACATGGCTCCCATACATCTCCCCACCACAATCACCTTGCATTGTTGTGAAATATATGTTGCAACCTATGAAACAGCATCATCAAAATATTACTACTAACACTTATCCTTACATTTTGCTGAACTCATCTATTAATTCAAGGAAATTTGTTGTGGACTTTTCAGTATTATCTAGATATAGAATCACATCATTGGTGAATAGTGAAAGTTTTACATCTTCCTTTCCTATTTGCATGCTTTTATTTCCCTGTCTAGCCTAATTGCTCTAGCTAAAACATCTATCACAATATTGAATAATAATGGTGACAATGAGCATCCTTTTCTTGTTCCTGATCACAGAGGGAAAGCTTTCAGTCTTTCATCATTGTGTACAATGTTAGCTGCAGGTTTTTCATATAGGACTTTACTGTATTGAGAAACCTTCCTTCTAAACCTATCTTTTGGAGTGTTTTAAATCAAAAAACACTTGATAAAAAGAACAGTATTTTGTCAAATGCTTGTTGCATTAATCAAGCGGATCATGTGATTTTTCTTCTTCAGTTTATCAAAGTGGTATATTACACTAATTGATTTTCTTGTGTTGAACTACCCTTGCTTACCTGGGGAAAAAAAACCACTTGATCATGGTGTATAATTCTTTGAAAGTGCTTTTGGGTTATCTTTACAAGTATTTTGTTGAGGATTTTTGCATCTATTTTCATCAGGAATATTTGTATGTAATTTTCTGTTTTTCATTGTAATTTTATCTGGTTTTGTTATTAGGATGACATTGGGCACAAGAATGAGTTTGATAGCATTATTTCCTGTTTACTTTTCTGGAAGAGATTGAGCAAGATTGGTTTAGGTCATCTTTGAATGTTTGGTAGAATTCACATGTGAATCCATTAATCCTGGGCTTTACAACTTTGGGAGGTTTTTGATGATTATTCCAATCTCATCACTTGTGTTTGGTTTGTTGAGATCTATTTCTTCTAAGGTCAGTGTAGGTGGTTCGTATGTTTCTAGAAATTTGTTAATTTCAGCTACATTTTCTAGCTTTTTGGCATACTCTTATTTATAGTATCCTCTTATAAGCTCTCTTATTTCTTTGGAGTCAGTGGTATTGCTCCCCCCTCATTTTTAACTTTATTTATTTGTGTTTTCTCTCTTTTTATCTTTGTCAGTCTAGCTAAAGGTTTGTCAACTTTTTGATCTTCTCAAAGAACCAACTTTTGGTTTGTTGATTCACTCTATTGTTTTTTGTTCTTGATTTCATTCATTTCTCCTCTGATCTTTTCTATTTCCTTCCTTCATCTTGGTTTGGGATTAGTTTGCTGTGCTTTTTCTAGTTCCTTCAGGTGTCAGTTAGTTCTTCAATTTTATCTCTTTCTTACATTTTAATGTAAGCATTGAGGACTATAAATTTCCCTCCAAGCACTGCCTTTGCAGTATCTCATAGGTTTAGATATGTTGTGTTCTCATTTTCATTCATCTCAACATATTTGCTTAATTCTCTTGCAATTTCTTCTTTGACCAACTCATTATTTAAGAGTGTGTTGTTTAATCACCATATATTTAAGACTTTTACCTTTTTCTGCCCATTATTGATGTTCATCTTCATTCCCTCATGATCAGAGAATGTATTTTGTATGGTTGCAAATTTTTTAATTTATTGAAACTTGTCTTGTGACCCTACATATGGTGTGACTTGCTGATGCACCCATGAACACTTGAAAAGAATGTATAACCTGCTATTTTGAGGTTCAATGCTCTATAGCTGTCTGTTAGGTCTAGTTCATTCATCATATTATTCAAGTGCTCTGTTTCTTTATTTAACCTGTGTCCAGATGTTCTATCCAATACTGAGACTGTTGTATTGAAGTATCCAACTATCATTGTATAGACATGTATTTCTCCTTTCAGCTTTGCCAGTGAGTGCCTCATGTATCTTGAACCAAATTTCAAAGTGGGATCTGCTGGCCAGATTCTCTGAAGAAAAGCCCCACACCTCCCCCTCCCTTTTCCCTTGTAAAAGCTCACAGTGAAGAAAATGTCTGTTCCCCTCTCAGTCAGCTGTAATGAGCCAGGGGTTTTACCTTCACTTAATATCTTGGAGATCCATTCCTTGTGGCTGGATGGTTTAGTAACTCAAATTTTGTTGTTTCAATTTCTTCCTCTCTTTTTCTCTTACTCTCCCAGGAGTTGTGAAGTGCTACCCTGGTCTGCTTATCCCCAAAGCAGGTCCTTTAGGCAGATTTTGGCTTTTCCTCTATTGTTTTTTTGAGACAGCTGAGCCTTGCCTGCATAATCCAATGCCTTCTTCCTACTTGCTGACATTTTTTATCATGAATGGATATTCAACTTTATCACATAGTTTCCTCTATCTCTTCATATCATTGCATAGGATTTTTTCTTTTTTAGTCTGTTGATCTAGTTAATAACATTGGCTGATTCTCTAATTTTGAGTGAGTTTTAGAGTCACAGGATAAACCTCATCTGGTGAGACTATACACACACACACACACACACATATATACATATATAAGAATTTGCTATATATTTTCTTGAGGAATTTTGCATCTATGTTAATGAATAATATTGACATCAAATTTTCTTTCATGTCCTTGTATTTTTTTGTATTAAGGTAGTTGAATATGAATATAATATTCATAATATCTCATTAACTTTTGCTCTTATTCCTTCCTTATGTGTGATTTGTCTTCTCTACTTTTCTTGGTCAGTCTGGCAAAAGGCTCAGAAATTTTGAAAAGTGAGGTAATGAGAGTTGGTATCCATGTCTTATTTCCACATTAATGTAAATGACAATGAAGAAGGAAGAATGGGGGAACACAACAGATGTTACCATGAGTTAAGCCTAAATTGAGAACAAATATTTCAGTTTGGATAGCACCTGAAATAAAGGTCTAGACAAGCAAAGGCTTAAGGAAATATTTGAGAAATTTTGTTGTGATTGTGAAAATTTGTCTTCACAATTCTGAATATTAAAGTGTCATTGATCCATTTCTCAACTGGGTACATGCAACTTTGTATTTTTACTGTTTATTTTGCTTTGTCTCCTTACCATTTAGAAAATGATATAATCTGGATAGTCACATCCCAAATGTTTATTGAGTTTATCATATTCATAGCACACTTGTTTATCTTAAAATAAATTAAAAAGAAAACATTTAGAAACGTACTTAAATGTTCCTGACATTTATGGAATGGAAATGTGAACCTGATACCCAAAGAAGACAACCGTGTTAATACTTAATATTTCAAATGCAAATTTTTCATAATTTTGCTATTAAACCCATAAAAATGATTCAGAAAATTCATATTTTTCTGCTGTAACAGTGTCTCAGGTATGAACATAGAGAAAAGGATTTAGCTATGAGCACAAAGTCAGTTTTTATAAATGTTGTGCTCCAAGTTTTATTTACCTTGCTCAGGATAAATTAGAGCCATATCAGTGCCCAGATTCATCAGAGGGCAGATACTCAGGAAACCTTGACCATCATTACCTGGATTTGTAGGAGCAATAAATGGTTGCAGTGGCTATGAAGTAGAAATTTTGGTGAATGAAAAGATATGAGATCCACTAGGAAAGTCATAAAAGGAAATATTTTCTATATCCATATCCAGGAAAATCCCTACTCAATGTAATGGAGGCTTCACCTGGAGTGGAGTCAAAGGTGTAGTGCTGGCGAGTAGCACTGTCCATTTAGTAGAACTACAGTCCAGAAACCACATTCTGAAGACAGTAGAAGTTCCTGTTGTCGAGGAAAAGATTTCTTGCAAACTCCCAGGATCCAGTCTTTGCTCGTTTGCACATCAACCTCTAAGTAATTGTGGCTGGAGGTAAACTGAGGGGTGTCAAGGATTCAAATTGCTTGGAATCTCTCAGCAAGCTCTTCTGTTTTACATACCCACATTTCACTCTCCTCAGGTCTTCAGAAATGTTAAGACTGTTGTTTTCTGTATCCACATCCAACATCATATCCACTGTTAAAAGAAAAGTAGTTTAAACATATTGCCCCACTCATCACTTCTACCAAATATTTCATTCACTTTCACTACTTGTATTCTACTCTTCTTCCCTAAATTGGAATTTTCCTGGAGAAATTCCCTTGATTTCCTTAAATTTTGTATATAGAATGTATATAATTATAACAATTTCTTTTACACTGAGAATTCTTTTTACATTGTTATGTGATTATTTCATGAAATATTTTCCTTCCCTTAAGAGGGAGATACATGAAGTCAGAGAATATGACTCTTTATTAATCTTAAAAAGTTATTACATAAATTAGTGCTGATCTTGTTAAAAGTAGACATATAATAGGATTTTGAAGGAAAGAAATATAATTTTACTTTTCTGCAGAATTATATTGACATGTTAAAGTTTGTGTTTTCATTTATTGAGCATGCCCCATTTAGTCTTCTATATTAGGTTGATATGAACATTTCAAGAATTTGTTTTCTGAGAGTTGTAAGCAAATGCAGGGATAAAGCTAGCAGTACTGGCCTGAAATGCATAATTTCTGTGGATGTCAATGTAAAAGAACTTATTTTTTATACTTTTTTTTTCATATATATTTTAAAAGATGCTTAGGTCACACAAATTCCACACAAAAATTACAGGGATTCCCATGTTCCCCACCTTCCACACCTCGCACAACATCCCACACAAACATCCCCATCAGTGTGGCACATCACCCGCAATGGACACACACATCCTGGGGCTCCGCCACTAAGCATAGACCATAGTCCACATTGCAGAGAGAGAGTAAGAAGAGTGGGTTGTGAGCCATCACCCATATGGACATAATCTATGGTAAAGTGATAGAATATAGTTGCATATTGAAGGACAGGACAGGTGGGTAGTGATATTACTAGATCTGGTGGTGCAATATAAAAGAATTGATTCCTTTGTGCATGAACTGGGATTTCTTTGTATTCTGGAATCACCTTAGTCCCCTAATTTGCATGGGGTAGTGGAGTAGGGAAACTTGTATATGAATGTCTCTGTGGATTGCAAGTATCTCCAATGCTTCCTAATGACAAGGGATGGAGCCCAGAGCTGATTGTCCTAACACAACCATTTGGATATAGCCAATGGGAATCTCCAAAGTGAATCCTATGGACCAATGACTAATTCCTTCACTCCAATCCCTTAGGACTGACAAAGTGGAAGATGAGTGAAGACATGTTGTCCTGGGAGAGGCGGTCAAGGAGGAAAAATGTCTGGGAGAAGTTTCACCAACTCAAATGTGAGTTTGCATGAAGCAGAAAATATACTCATTTAGAAAATAAAGTATTTCACTTTTCTCATATTTGTTACATACCTAAGGACTCTCATTGTATTCCTTCCCAACATAGTCACTCCTGATTATAAGCTACATTAAAAAAGACTCTAGGGCTAGTGAGAGAGCCAGCCTGGAGTTTGCATCTGAGAACCAACCTGGTTCTGAAATCTGTTTGGTCTTCCCTGGCCTCCTGAATTTACTCCATTATGTGTACAGATAAACAAAGATAATTCACTTTAATAATAACCATGTTTACATATTGGATCACAAAATAATTCAGAGTTAAGCTGTTACATGGAGTCAAGTAGTACTTCCTGTGGCCCCAGATCAGTGTGCGAGGCATTTGTCAAGCACTAAGACCCTGAATCCACAAGTGAGTTTCAGTCTAAAGACTAACACAGCACATTTTCTCCAGCTCTGGATTATACAGCCTGTGTACTGTGATAAGTCCCAGTATATCAGAACCATGTGGGCACTTTTTAATGTCTAGTAATTGAATGCATATTCAAATTTTGAGAAGCCTAGGCAGGGCTGGCCAATGGAGTCATGAGAGCCATATGTGTGACTATGAATTTTCTAGTGTCTACATGTAAAAAAAATAAAAAGATACCTGTAAAATTGTTTTAATAACCTTTTATTTAAATCAATACATCCAAAAATGACTTCCACATGTGGCAATAGCCATATTTCAAGTGGTCAGTGCCCAGATGTGGCTCCCACGTTAGAAACACTGGTCTAGGTCATGACTCAAATATTTTATTTCCTTTGCAATCTAATCTATACTGAGAGGAGAAAACTGTTGCTTGGTAAGAATAAAAGATGCTGATATGTAATGGAGCTCTTTTACAAAAGGGGGCAGGCTGTATATCCTCCTTACCTTGGAACTCCAGCAACCTTGGCTTCTCTTCATTTTTAGAAGAGCACTCAGGTGGGGCTCCAGGTTGTTATGTTGGAAACCATTCCCCCCAGCTGGCTTTTGGGCCTAATGTAGTTCTTTTGAGAGACCACAGGGCAGGATGGACATAATAAACCTTCCCCATGGGGCTCCTTCTGCAGGGAATTGATGCAGTGGAAACAGCAGACCTATCTACACTTTAAGTATATGATTGCCAAGATAAACCAGGCAGATGGGACTTCTACTTGCTTCTTTAAAGTGCTCAGCCATGGCTACTATCTGTGGGAAAATGAGCAAGATATTAGTGATTCCATGTGTTCAGTGAAAATAGTCTTTGGGGATTTCTTTTAACATCCTAGTAGGAGGTAATGAAGGTAAATTTTAAATACAAACACAAATGTGAGAGACACATGACCCTGAACTACTGATAATTGACATGCTAATTGGAAGGAAGGACAGGATTCATCATTTGGCTTTAAGTTGAGTTGATGGAAGAGTCTAGACTGGGATATCCAATAGGTAAGTCTCCAATCAAATGTAGTCAATAAACAAATGAGTTGGAGCTTTTCTGAATTAAAATGTGCTGAACACTAAAATAGACCAGGATTTTTAAGTACTAATGGGAAAAAGAGAATTAATATAAATCATTTTTTAAAAAACTTTAAAAATTGATGACATTTTGACATGAGAATGTTTTGGATATTAAAATTATTAGCACCATTAAAAAAAAGCATTCATTGTGTGGCCACTCATAAATTTATAATTACATGTGCAGTTCAAATGTTGTTTCTCTGGGACATTGTTGGTCTAGGTTTAGAGATGCTCCAAGTCAAAAGCTAATCCAACCTGACTGTGGTAAAAACCCATAGCAACATCTGAAATATTGAAGTCTGAGTGGAAACTTGATTCACTTCTGGATGAGAAGCTTATCCTGTGATTTCATTAAGGAAAATAACAAATATTTAATTCTTCTACATGAGTATTGGTATCTTGGTTTTACAAACTGCTCCTGGAGAAGGGGATCCCAGTGTCCCTAAGGACACACACTGAAACTGGCCTTGATTTGGTAAAATTAATCATTTTCTCCATACCTGGGCTTTTCTTTCTCATATCTGAACTTTATGCATATTTGAGAAGTAACAAAACCTTTCAGAGGCCTGGAGTAACCTCTTCTCACCTCTTTTCTCCTCTCAACTCCAGCTGCTTCCACTGACAGCTCAATTCTGGAGAAATCTTGACCTACAAAGGGGCTTTTATATAGAAGGTCCCTCTTCTCACATTTTGCATATCCTTTTGTTCCTTTTTAACTCAATCATGTTTTGATTTAATTATGTCACTTAGATTTTTCTGAATCTCATTCCTCTTTACCACAAACAAAGTAAATCACTTTATTCTGAGAGGGTTTTCCCTATTAGTATACCCAAACTATTGCCATATTATCATTTTAGGTTAGATATTGAATACTATGTCTGTTGATAAGATTTAGAATTAGTACAGAAATTTTTTATACTAAATATTTTGCATCAATATTAATCTTTACAGAATGAATGGAGGTATTTCAAATACTTTTTGTTTGCAAAAGTAAAACCACATGATTTTGGACCAAAGGAATTAATAAAACCTACTTGCAAGTCATTCCTAAAGCATACTAGTCCACATTCAGTTCTTCAAAGGGGCTTTTTCTCTCAATTGCCAAAGTCCAAGTTTAGAAGTTTGATAAATCAACCTTTATAATCAGTCAGATACTTAAGGTCCTGCTTTTTGTTAGGTAAAGAATCAAAAGTTAAAGGTATTTTCTATAGTCCTAAAATTTCCTTTATTCTAACATATTTTTAAAAATGATATATTTTTTAATTTAAACATTTTTGTTGTCTTCCAAAAGGCTTCTATATAGCTTTAGAGGACTGATAGGAGATCAGGGCTTTTGAAGGGACAATGAACATTTAGGATAGGGATGTGTTTGTGTGTGTGGGGGGAGTTTGGGAGGGAGTTAGGTTACATTTAGGTGAATAAATTAATTGTCTTTCATGTCCATGGTCATCATTTGCTGGTTTTTACTGGATAGTCTCATCAGTTCAAATCCAATGCAAAGGCCATTTTCAAGTACTTGTGTCTTGTGGAGGCAAACTGAAAATCAAACAATTTTAAAAATTGTCACCAATTTTACAATCATGTTTCACAGTCAGCTCCTATATTCCATAGCCGTGTATGGCCTTGTGAGAAGTGTGTACTATATTCATGAGATAGCCAGGACCTGCAAATGGATGTGAAACTCAGAAATATGTCATACTCTTCTACTCCAATCATTTAGGGTTGGGTTACTCATTTCTCAGTGCACAGAGCCTGCTGCCACAGCAATGGCAGATTTGGGGGATGGGCAATGTGGATGGGAGACATAGACCATTTGTGCCCAACTTATGGATTTTTGTTACTAATTTGATTAATTTTTTGAATTATGGAACTATTGATGATATCATCATGAAATAATCACTGTAGCTCAAAACTGGCCATTTGTAGTTTTTTATTATGTACATTTTATTTCCTTTTAATTAGTGATGTTGAACATTTTTTCATGTATTTTTTTAAAATTTATTTATTTATTTATTAAAAATCCCTTGCTGCTTGTGCTCGCTGTGTCCATTTTGATTTGCCTTTTTCTGCATCTGCTTTTCTCTCTTTGTTGCATCATCTTTCTGTGTCAGCTCACTGCGCCGCATGGGCCAGCTTGCGTTTACCAGGATGCCCTGGGATTCAAATCCCAGGTCTGCCATATGGTAAATGGGAGTCCAACCAATTGAGCCACAGCTGCTTCACTTTTTCATGTGTTTTTACATCATTTGTATTTGTTCTTTGGACAATTGTCTATTCAAGCCTTTTGCCCATTTTTAAATTAGACCATTTGTCTTTTTATTGTTGCATTGTAATATATCTTTATATATCATGGATATTAAACCCTTATTCGATATGTGGTTGCTGAATACATTCTCCCATTAGTTCAGTTGCTTTTTCACCCTTTTGATGGAGGCCTTTGAGGTGCAAAGTGTTTAATTTTGAGGAGGTCACATTTATCTTTTATTTTTTTTTTATTGTTTGAGCTTTGGGTGTAAGGTTTAAGAAACTACCACCTACCATAAGGTATTGAAGATGTTTCTTACATTTTCTTTTGGGAGTTTTATGACTGTCACTTTTATATTTAAGTCCTTGATCCGTTTTCAGTCAACTTTTTATAAGGTGTGAGAGACAGGGGTCCTTTCTCATCCTTGTGGATTTGGATATCCAGTTCTCCCAGCACTATTTGTTAATAGACTGTTCCAGCCCAGGTGGGAGAGCCTGACAGCTTTGTCCAAAATCACTTAACTGTAGATATAAGGATCTCTTTCCGAGTTCTCAATTCAGTTCCACTTGTCAATTTGTGTGTCTTTTGTCAGTACCATGCTGTATTTACCACTGTAGGTAAGTAATATGCTTTAAAGTCAGGAAGAGAGAGTCCTTCAACTTCCAAATAAATATGATAATTCACTTTTCCATTTCTTTAAAAAGGGCTCTTGGGGTTTTTATTGGGATTGCATGGAATTTGTAAATCAGTTTGGGTATAATTAACAGATTAACAACATTTAGTCTTCTACTTTATGCACATGTAATGTCTTTCCATTTATGTAAATATTCTTTGATTTATTTTAACAATGCTTTGTGGTTTTCTGAATACAGGTCTTTTGGACCCTTGGTTAAGTTTTTCCTGTATTTTTGATGCTTTTATTCACTACTATAAATATTTTGTTTCCTGATTTCCACTGTTGATTGAACATCAGTAGTGTAGAGAAATTCTACTGATTTTTGTATATTAATCTTGTATCCTACTACTTTGCTGAACCCATCTATTAATTCTAGTTGCTTTGTTCTGAATTTCTTAGGAGATTCTAGATATAGGATCATATCATGAGTGAATAGTGAAACTTTTACTTCTTACTTTCCTATTTGGGTGCCTTTTACTTCTTTGTCTAGACTAATTGCTCTAGCTAGAACTTCAAGCACAATGTTGAATAATAATTGTGACAGCGGGCATTCTTGTGTATTCCTGATCTCAGGGGAAAGCTATCAGTCTTTTACCATTGAGTAGAATGCTAGTTGTAGGTTTTTCACATATGCACTTCACCATATTGAGAAAACTTCCTTCTATTCCTATCTTTTGTAGTGTTTTTTATCAATAAAGAGTGCAACTTTTCTGCATCAATCGAGATCATGTGATTTTTCTTCTTCAATGTATCAATGTGTTTTATTACACAAATTGATTTTCTTCTGTTGAACCAACTTTTTATACCTGGTATAAAATGCACTTTATGTATCATTTTACAAATATTGGTATGTATTGTGAAAATTTTGATTTTTACCCATAATAAAAAAAAAAAAAAAAAAAAAAAAAAACGCACTTGGTGGTGATATATAATTCCTTTCATGTACTTTTGGATTTGGTTTGCAAGTATTTGTTCAAGATTTTTGCATCTGTATTCATTACAGATATTGGTCTGTGGTTTTCTTTCTTTTTTGTAGTATCTTTATATGGTTTTTGTTTTAGAGTGATATTAGCTTCATTGAATGTGATTGTTTGCATTCTTTTATGTTCCATTTTTTGGAAAAGCTTGAGCAAGATTTATATTAGATCATCTTTGAATGATTGGGAGAATTTGTCAGTGAAGCTGTCTTATCCTCAGCTTTTCATCTTTGGGGTGTTTTTGATGACTATTTAAGTATCTTCACTTGTGATTTGTTTGTTGAGGTCTTCTATTTCTTCTAGGATCAATGTAGGCTGTTTGGGTGTTTCCAGGAAATTGTTCATCCCTTCTACATTGACTAATTTTTGACATAGAATTGTTCCTTATATCCTCTTATGATCTCTATTATTTCTGCAGGTCAGTGGTTATGACCCTTATTTCTGATTTTATTTATTTGGGTTGATTTTTTTTTATCTTCTAAAAGGACAAATTTGGTTTTGTTGATTATTTTTATTCTATTTTTTTTCTCAACTTCATTTATTTTTGCTCTAATCTTTTCTATATCTTTTGTTCAGGTTGATTTGGGGAATATTTTGGTGTTCTTTTTTATAGTTCCTATAGATGTGCAGTTAGGTCATCAATTTTATCATTATCTTCTTTTTAAGTTATAATTTTTATTCTTTTTCTTTATAATTAAAGAAACTTTAGAATATATAAAATTTACATTGAAAATATAGGGGATTCCCATATACTGCACACTCAACATTTCCCACACTTTCCCTTATTAAACACATCTTTCATTAGTGTGGTACATTTGTTAAAATTGATGAACACATATTGAAGCATTGCTGCTAACCATAGTCTATAGTTTATATTATGGTTTACACTTTGTACCACACAATTTTATAGTTTTAACAAAATGTAAAATGGCTTATATCCATCATTGCAATATCATGCAGAAAAATTCCAATGTCCCCAAAATACCCCAAGTTTCACATATTCTTCTCTTTCCCTATTTCTCATAACCTCTGGTGGCCACTGTCTTTATATCAAGTTTTTTCATTATTAGAATAATAAGTATACTTTAGTAAATAGTTGCAATTCCATCTTATGTTTGTTCATCACACAATCCTGAGGATTTTGGGATGGTGATACCACTCGTTTCTGATTGAGAGGGGACTTAGATCCCATGGGACAGATTAATGGAACTGTCTTGCTTCCTGTTGTAGATTCTCTCTGTTTTTTGGATGGAAATTGTACATCATCATTATTTTGTTAGTTTTCCTGAGCAAATCCGATGAACTGAAGAGTAGGTGTTGGTTGCAATGTTGCTGAGATTCAGGTCTCAAACAGCATATGAACAGATGTAAGATTTAAGTCTCTGTTATATTAAAGGTTGAACTAATTATATGCTCAAATAAAGTGAGCAAAAGATCCATGCCTAGGAAAATTATAAATGAATCTAACTCTAGTACCTTGGGGAAATAGTTTATTATAATATTCTAGGGTAAGGGCCACCAATGGGGTGCTGATTACCTGGGGTTCTCTGGCCTGCCTATAATGTCTAGATGTCTCTAGAGTCCTCAGAAGCTCTCCTTAAGTTGGTGAGATCCACCTGAGACATGCATAAATGTATCCTCTGGAATGACCTCCTGGCCCACTTTGAAATCTCTTAACCATAAAACTCATAGGTCTTTTTCCAAATACATTGCCAGTTGGTGCTTCATAATAAACCCTCAGTGCCACAGAGGCTTAGCATCGGGAGTTATGTCCCATGCCAGGGGGGAGGTAATGAGTTTATATGGTGAATTTGGCTTAGAGAGAGGCCACCCTTGAGCAACAAGGAAGATTTCAGCTCCATTTGGGATTAGTTTGTTGCTCATTTTCTAGTTTCTTTACGTATACAGCTAAATGTTCAGTTTTAGTTGTGTCTTCTTTATCAATATAAACATTGTGGGCTATAAATTTTCCTATCAACCTGACCTTTGTGGTGTCCCTTATTTTTTGATATACTGTTTTTTCATTTTCATTCGTCTCAAGATCTTTATTGAATTCCCTTGCCATTTCTTCCTTGACCCACTGATTATTTGAGTGTGCTTTAAAATCTTTATATATTTATGAATTTTCCCTCTTTTTATCATCATGGATATCCAGCTCCACTCAGTTATGCTCAGAGAAATTGTTTGTAAAATTCCAATCTTTTTAAATTTATTGAGCCCTTTCTTGTGACACAACATAAGCTTGTTCCGGGAGAAGGATACTTCAGTGCTTGAAAAGAATGCATATCATTCTATTTTTGTGTATAATGTTCTAAATGCCTGTTAGGTCTAGTTCAGTTATATTATTCAAAAACTGTTTCTTTACTTATCTTTTGTTCAGTTGTTCTATCTAATACTGAGAAAATTGTATTGAAGTATCCCAGTATTATTGTAGAGTCCTCTATTTCTCCCTTCAGTTTTGCCAGTGTGTGTCTCATATATCTTGGGGCAATTAGGTTAGGTCCATACATATTTATTTTTGTTATTTCTTCTTGGTGAATTGCCTTCTTTTGTTAGTATATAATGACTTTCATTCTTTATAACACTTTTGCATTTAAAATCTATTTTGTCTGATATTAGTATCACTACTCCAGGTTTTTTTTTATAGTTATTTGCATGGAATATCTTTTTTATAAAAATATTTCTTTATTTTTCAAGAAGATTTAGAGTACAAAAATGTTACATCGAAAATATAGGGGATTCCCAAATACTCCACCATCTTCCCCTCCACACTTTCCCTCATTAACATCTATCATTACTGTGTTACATTTGTTAAAATTGATAAACACATGTTGAAGCATTTTTACTAACAATGTTCTGTACTCTGTGTTATAGTTTACACTTCACACTATACTATTTTATCAGTTTTAACAAATGTATAACGGTCTCTATCTGTGATTGCAATATCATACAGAACAATACCAATATCCCCAAAATGCCCATAATAACCTCTACTCTTCCCTCTCTCTCCCCACAGAAACTCTGGTAACGACTGTCTTTATATCAGTGTACAAGGTCTTCCATTATTAGAATTATAATAAGTCTAATTTAGCCCATAGTTGCATTGCCATGTTATGTTTGTTCTTTCCTCAGTTTTGAAGAGTTTGGAATGGTGATGCTTACTCTACTTCTGACTGAGAGGGGGCTTAGATCCAATGAGACAGATGTATTTTCCAAATTTTCACTTTCAATCTTGTTTTGTTCTTATGTCTGAGATGAATCTCTTGCAGACAACATATAGATAACTCCCTTTATTTTTCCATTCTATCAGTCTATGTTTTTTGATTGAGGAGTTCAAGCCATTAACATTCAATTTTGTTAGTGTAAAGTCACTTAACTTTTTACATTGTGTTCTTTGACTTTCTGTTGTCATATCTTACTATTGTCTCTCTTTGTAGCCTTTAATTCAGCCTTCCTAATAAACGTCATTTCTACACTTTTCTTCAAGTCTCTCACCTTTGTTTTTCCTTTGAGGCTGCAGCACTCACTGTAGTATAACTGGTAATTCTGGTCTTTTGGTACCATAATCTATCAGATTTGTTGTTTGCTTTTATTTTCTTTTTGCTGTGAAGACTTTAAATACATCTTCATTTTTAAAGGGCAGTTTTCCCAGATACAGGATTCTTGACTAGCAATTTTTCTCTCTCAGTACTTTAACTACTGCATCCCATGTTCTTCTCACCTCCATAGTTTCTGATGACAGGTTGGCATTTAATCTTATTGAGGTTAGCTTGTATGTGATGCTTTTCTTTTCTCTTGCTTTCTTAAGAATCCACACTTTAGCTCTGATATTTTTCATTTTGAATACTAAGTGTCTTGGAGTAGGTCTTTTTGAATTTTTTCTCTTTGAGGTATGTTGGCCTTTCATATTGATGTTTATGTCTCTTGTAAGGTTTGGGAAGATTTCAGTCATTATTTCTTCAAATAATCTTTCTGCTCTTTTTCCATTCTCTTTTCCTTCTGGGACAGTGATAACACATATGTTTGTGTGGTTCAGGTAGTCATTCAATATCTTGAAACTTTCTTTCAAATTTTCCAATCTTTTCCCTTTCTGTTATCCTGTCTTTTCCAGTTCAGATGTTCTATCTGGAAATCACTCTTTCTATTTTTGAGACATTCAATTCTTTCATGTAACTCTAATATATTTTTAATCTCATCCGTTGTGTCTTTCTATACATTTGGTTACTCTTATTTGCTGGATTTCAAATTATTCTTTATGTTCACACAGTGCCTTTTTTGACATTATAATTGAATATTTATTTTTCTTTTTCTCTGAACAGATTGAAAATTGCATGAATCAAAATGTGTAAAATTATTGTGTTGGTCCTATAACAAAAACACATAGTATATTTTACAATAGCAATAAAATGAAAAGAGAGATAAGAAGAAATTTACATTGCTTAAATTGAATCTGTAGAATTCTTTTTTTTTTTAAAGAACTTTTAGAATACATAAAGTTACATAAAAAATATAGGGTTTTCTCATACACTACACCACCATTTCTCACACATTCTGACATTATTAACATCTTTTATTACACTCACTTTGGAATCTCTTAGCCTTTGATACTCATTTGTATTTAACATTTTCCCCTTTTGGTCAAGGTCTTTTTCAAAATGTATCACTAGTTGCCTTTTGTTAATAATCCCTTGGTGGAGGGTAGGCTTATCCCCAGGAGTCATGCTCCATGTCAGGCAAGAGGATTGAGCTTATCTACTGAGTTTGGCTTAGAGAGAGGCAAAATTTGAGTAGCAAGAAGGCCTTTTTTTTAACTTAATAACATCTCTTTATTCATATTTTTCTTCAGTTCTTTGAATTTATTTAGTAGATTTATGTGATTATCATTCATTTGTTGTCTTACATCCTATATCTTGTCAGGATAATTGGTTTATTCCTTTGGCCAGCACTTCCTGATTCTTAGTTTAGCTAATAATTTTTTGTTGATGTTTAAGCATCTGAATATGTTTGTGAATCTACTCTAATGGTCAGTTTTTCTCTCTTGCCTGTTTTTTTTTTTTTTCAGTTATATTTTGATTTTTGTTTCAACTTATTATAACTCTTTAAAATTGCCCAGCTTAGGTTATCAAAATCAGTCTAGGTACTCACTAATGATTTGCAGATTTTCTCTTAGGGGCTAAAGAGAGGACTAAAAGCAGGTTTTCTTTTCCTCATGATTTCCTGGTTTTCCAGCAGATGGTACTCATCAATGAACCTTTCCATAAAGGTTTTTTCTTTCAACCTCCACTTTCCAGTATTTCTGTTCTTGCCAGACACAATAATCAAAGTAGACTTTTCTGGTCAAACTTCCTGAAGAAATATCCTCTGAATCACTGTACCTTTTCCCTTGTAACAGCTGATAGGGAGAAAGACATCTTTTCCCCTCTCATTTGACTACAGTGAGCCAAGGTTTTTATCTGAACTTAATGTCTTGAGAGTGGGAAATGGAAGCATTTCTCAACTTCCCCAGGTGTTTGGTAGCTCAGGTTTTTGGCTTCCAGTTCTTCATCTCTCTGTCCCTTACCCTCCTTATAGCTGCATAACACTTATCTGGTCTGTTGACTCCCAAAGCAGGTCCCTTGGACAGCTTTTAGTTCTTTCTCCATTGTTTCATGAGAGAATTGAACCCTTCCTGCCTACTCCAAAGCCATCTTACCAGAACCTCATTACATTTCTTTAGTATCAATAGAAGATTTGTATTCCTTTTTCAGCAAGGGGTTCTTTGAAAACATACCATCAGGTTATATATTGACCACTTAGTATTTCCTTAGAAAGGGTGTCATTACTAATATCACAAAACCATATAACTGGCAGGTTCTAAGCCTGGGATTCTAAACTTTAGCACTACTGAAATTTACATTTTTTGGATAGACAGTTCTCTGTTGTGAGGGCTGACTATACATTGTAGGATTTTTAGTAGAATCATGCCCACTTGATGCCAGGAGCACACACTCCATTGTTGTGACAAGTAAAAATGTGTGGTGACAATACCACATGTGCTCCATGGAGTCAAATCCAACCTAACTGAGAACCATTGGAAGCCAATAAAATGTTTTCTAATTAACGAGAAGATATTCTCTCAGTGTATGATACTGTCCATTAAGAATAGTAGGCTTAATGTTGATGTCTAATACCAAGCCTGAAGGAAAGGAATTATTTAATTATTTGCATAAGTTCAATTCTAACCAAGGACATCTTGAACAGCATTGTCCAATTGGAATTGAAGGACAAAGGGCACAGTGATTCAGAAAACGAAATTTTGGTGAAGGTAAAGATATACGATCCATCCCTAATGTTGCAAAAGGAAATATCTCCAATATCCATATCCAGGAAAATCCCAACATTATGTAAATTGGGATTACCCAGAAGTCAGTCTTAGGTGTAGTGCAGGACCACATGTTGTTTCACATGTGTCTAGATTCCAAGTTCTGTGGCTAGTTGGATCTTTCCTTTTCAGTGAAAAGTTTCTTAATAAACACATGGATCCCTTGTTTGTTTATTCCTACATCAATCTTCCAGTTATCTTGGTCAGAAGTGAACAAAGAGTAGCCCAGTACAGAAATTGAGTATTTCAATCTCTTGGCAGATTATTTGAGCTTCTCTTTCATAGTCCCACATTGGAAACTCCTCAGGTCATGAGAAATGATGAGGAATTCATTGGCTGTGTCAACATCCAAGGTCATATCCACTGTGGAAAAAAATAAATAACTCAGCAAATGTGTAGAGTATAGGCCAACTCTAGACGTTACTGCAAAGGCCCATGTATCTCACACATTTTGGGTTCTATCACTCTCCTCTTTCTTAAATCAGAACTTTTTCATTGAAAATATCCTTGGATTCCCTAAATAAGAAAAATGATCAGTTATGTGTTTACAGCAACATGTCTTTTTCTTAGACTGGGGATTCCACTTAAAGTAAGGCATGTGGTTATGTGATCAAAGATTTTTATTCTCTTTAATGAAGAAATGATCCATTAACACTGAGACTAGGGCTGGAACTTTAATTTTCATATATATTTATATATGTTAGCATACATTCTATCAATTATATAGATATTCTGAATGAAGAAAAAAATATTTAAAGCAGAATTCTGAAATAGAAAACTTTTTTACAATACTGTTCCTCATTTCATGTTTTTGTCAATGCAGCTGCATTCCAGACTTTAGTTTTCTAAATTTTATAATAATATGAAGAGATAATGCTAAAAGTCCCCAAAATAGATGGGTTATCACTTTTGAAAACAAGATAAAAGAAGGTATAAGTATCAATTGTATTTTTGTAGGGTGTCTTTGTATCTTGGCAGCAAATTCAACCCAGAAAATGCCTGGTGAAGTGCTCAGAGAATAACTAAACTTGGACAGGAATGACATTGTGGACTGTAGCAGTATGATATGGTTTATGAATTCCAAAAATAGATATTGGATTATGTTTGTAAATTGGTCTGTTCTTCTGGGTACATTAGATTGTATTGGATTCAGAATTTTCATTCTTACTTGATTAAATTATGATTAAGGCTTTGATTGGACCACATTACTAGGACATGGAGTCCCTTCTCCCTTGGTGGGTGGGGATTCACAGAGAAAATGACAAAGCAGATGAGTAAGGAATAATTTTGATCCCGGAGTCCAGGATGTAATCACACAGAGAAGCAGATACATAAGGAAGGAGACAAGGCTCCGTTAGACATGGCAGAGGCCCTGGGAAGAAAGATGAGCCATTCACCTGATAGTCTACATCTAGCATTGTGGAGATAGCAGACAAGCTGAGCCCAGAGAGAAACAAGCTCAGGAAGCCTGGACCCTTGCAGGTACTGGGAGCCAACTTGCTCCAACACATGGCAACAGACTATGGTGAGAGGAGTACCTTTTGCTTTGTGGCCTGGTAAATGAAAGTGTCTACCCCAAATAAATACCCTTTATAAAAGCCAGCAGATTTCTGATGTTGTGCATCAGCACCCATTTGGCTGACTAGTATAGAACTTGGTACAAGAAATGGGGCAGGGTTTTTGCAATTACCAAAATGCTAGAACAGTTTTATGAATGGGTGAGGGGAATTTTTTGGAGGAATTGTGAGATGCTTGATGAGAAAATCGTATATTTATTTGAACAGACTGTTGGTAGCAATATGGATGCTAAAGAGACTTTTAATGAGGCCTTAGAAGTAAATGATGAAACTATTATTGGAAACTGGAGGAAAAGTGATCCATATTTTAAAGTCACAGAGAACTTAGCAAGATTAGCTCCTGATGTTTTATGGAAGGCAGAATTTTAAAATAGTGAGCCTGGGCATTTAGCTGAAGAAATTTCCAAAGTAAACTCAGAGAATGTGGCTTGGCTTCTCTTTACAGCTTATAGCAAAATGCTAAGTGAATGAGATAAGCTGAGGACTGAACTGCTGGGCACAAAGTAACCAGAAACTGATTCTTGAAATTCCAAGTCTCTGGAATTCAAGCCCTCAGATGATAGTGCCCCATTTGAGGTGTTAACTAAACATGGAACTTGTAAATCAGGATTGGAAATTAATTTATCTAGGAAAGACTTGTGAAAAATCTTATTGTCTGATAGCTGGGACCTCTGCTTCTTGCATGCTAAACCAACAAGCTTTTTTGACAGAATTGTGTGAACAAAAACAGCTTGTACTAAAAGTTTCCTAGAAGGAAGAGATTGATGGAGAAACAGCTTTAAGAGGTAAACCATGGAAGCTGAGATCTGGAATTAAGAAGTTACTTTGGACCAAGAGAGGAATCCCACCCATGTGTACAGAAAGGATGAGTTTTCCCAAGCAGTTGAAGAGGGTGGATGTTCCCTCTAATGTTCAGGGAGAGTTTTGCTGACCCAGTGAACAGATTACAGGGTACAGGGTACAGGCTGGAGCATATTCTCTAAGGAATAAGGAGGTTAAGATCATCACACCATATTCTGAGAGGGTTGGACCTGTCCCCCATGGGTTAGGGAAGGCCAGGTCACCAACTTGTGGCTCTGAGAGAGGGTTTGGTCCTGTATTCCAAAGGTTAGGGAGCATTTTCATTTCACTGTACTGGAAGGCTAAGACTTTACCACAAAGGTATGGGAAGTTGTGGCCATCACCCCAAGGCACTTGGTGGGCAAAGTCTGAAATGTGGTCACCACCTAGATATTTGATGATCATGGAAACAAGAAAATGGCCAATGAACAAGCCTGTGGAAAGGGTGGGTATTCATGAGGACTCAGGGAGAAGAAAACATCAACTTAAGAATTACTGTCAGACTTTGACATCTAGTAAATTATGCCCTGCAGGTTTACGGAACTGTTCTGGACACATAACTCATACTTCCCTCCCAATTTATCCTTATTGTAATGCAAATGTTTGTCCTTTATCCATTTGTTTATTGGAAGTGATAAATGGTTTTGTAAGTTTCAGAAATCTACAGCCAGATGTGATTTGCCCCAAAACAAACTACTTCTTTAAACTGATTGGGATATGATATTATACTTAACATTGTTACTGATTTAGGGATTTTTTGAATTTTGTAGTATTTTTGGAATTCACAAGGTGGAGTGTAGCAATTTGACATTGTTTATAAATTTCAAAAATATATATTGGATTATGTTTATAAATTGGTCTGTTTCTCTGGGCAAATTATATTGTATTGCATTCAGAGGTTTCACTCTTATTTGATTAAATTATGATTAAGGCTCTGTTTGGGCCACATCAATAAGATGTTGAATCCCCACCCTCTTGGTAGATGTGGATTCATTAAGAAAATGACAAGGCAGGTGGATTAGAGTTTTGATCCTGGTGCCCAGGGAGTAAACACACAGAGAAGAAGATATGTGAGGAGGAAAGAAGGTTCTGTTAGACATGAATGAGGCCCCAGGAAGAGAATTTTGCTGTTCATCTCATAGTCTACAGGTGAACTTTTGGAGAGAGCAGAGTAGCTGAGTCCAAAGAGAAAAAATCCCAGGAAGCCTGAACTCTTGCAGATGCTGGAAGCCATCTTGCTCTAACAAGTGGCAGAGTTTTGTGATGGAAGTAACTTATTCTTCATGGACTGCTAACTGTAAACTTATACTCCAAATAAATACCCTTTATAAAAGCCAACATATTTCTGATATTTTGCATCAGCACTCCTTTGGCTGACTAATACATGGATTAACACTTCCAACTAGCCCTAATCATCAGGATCAGAGTACAGAGCTCTTTGTCCTAATGTGATCATGTGAAATGAATATTAGAAGTTAACCTTCTGGACAAACAACTAATTACTTCTCTCAGATCCATAGTGACCTGACCTCATGGTGGAAGCTGGAAAAAAAAAAAAAACAGCATCAGGCAAGAGGTTATTAAGGACAAATTAAGTTTATGTGGAACAAATAGTCTACTCACTGAGAAAATAAGGTAACTCATTTTTTCATAGGTGATATTGAAGCTTGGGACACCTACCACAACAAACTAATCATATTCATACCTATCAGGTTCAGTACTGAATATTTGATACATTGCAATGGATGCAGGAAATAGAAGTTGAAGAAGTATTTCATACATTTGAATGAGCTGAGCTGGGTTGTGGAATAAAACCATTGTACAAGTAGTTGAGTTCAGATAATTCACTTCAAATATGTACCTTTCTCCAAATTAGATCACAAGTACACTCAGAGTTAAGCTATATCATTGAATGAAGTATTATTTTCTGTAGCACTGTATCAGGGGGAGCACATGCTGCTGTGCTCATGCCCAGAATCACTAAGTGGACCTACATTTACAGGAACAACCCGCACCTGCACTTTCACCACCGTTTCCCTGGAGACTGAGAACTGGAATAAATTCACTCACCATAGTGGAAATCTTCACTCACTGTGGATTAGCATCACCTGTATTTTAAACATTGCGAATTCACAGACATACCACTCATGAGAGGGTGAGTTTAAGTTTGTAGTGGACCTGTTACTCAAAGTGTGGTCCAAGAAACAGAAGCAACAGTAAAAACTGGGCTAATGACAGAAATCACTATTATCAGTCCATCCCAGACATGTAGAAAGGAAATCTGCATTTTCCCCAAATCTCCAGGTAATTTAGTGCATAATCAATCCATGGCCTAGGCCAATGCTGCCCAATAGAAATATAATGCAATCGCATATATAATTTTTTTTCCTGCCAATTTGCATGTTTAATTTTTCAGTCAATTTAGCATTAAATTTCTACCACCTGCTTTCATAATATATCATATTAAAGTTCACAAAGATGAATGAATATCATTATCTTTACATCCAGAAATAAGAGTAAGTACAAACAGAGAACTATTCTAAAATTTCCTATAATGTCCATGAAATGCTTTCACTTAATATTCATAATTATAAAGTGGGAACAATCACGTATTGATCACAAGATTTTACTAAATATAAATGAGAATCAATGTGAAAATTATTTAATTTAAAATGTTTCCAGAGACTTAAATATGGGTTAAGTTATAGTTACAGTTCAACTTGTCAAATAGAATTTTCTCTTCACACCAATCTATATTGTGCTCTTTTCTGGCAATAATCCCATTGGGAAGCTTTAGATTACACAAATGGTATATCAAAAATATAGGGGGATTCCAGATACCTCACCCCTTACCTCTCCCACCCTTTACCACATTGACAATAACTTTCATTAGTGTGTTACATTTGTTACAAATGATGAACACATATTGAAGCATTGCCACTCACCATAAACTATAGTTAACATTATACTTTATATTTTGTCCCACACAGTTTTATAGGTATTGACAAATGTATAATGGCCTCGTACCCATCATTGCAATGTTATGCAAGACAATTCCAATGTCCCTAAAATGGTCCCATGTTACACCTATTCTAAACTCTCCCTCCCCACAGAATCTTGGGTGGCCACTGCCTTTATAACAGTGATATAAATCTTCCAATGCTAGAATATTTATAAGTCTACTTAGTCCATAGTTGTATTCCCACCTTATGTTTGTTCATTCCTCAATCTCGAAGATTTTGGGATCGTGCTGCCCACTCTGTTTCTAATTGAGAGGGTGCTTAGATAGTCTCTTTTTTTAGGGATGAGTATTGTCCATCATCATCTCCTTGTTACTTCTCCTAGTGCTCCAGTGAACTGGAGAGTAGGTGTTCCAACTCTGCTGAGATTCAGGGTTCAACTGACACATGAGGAGACTGAAAATTTATGTCTCTTGGACATATATTTGTGAAGTATACTGCTACTTTATGTGTTCAAATAAAAGGGGCAGTAGAGCCATGTGTAGGGAATATAAATGAGTGTAACATTTGAAAAACATACATAGTTTTAAAGTTTCTTGTAAACACATTACAAAATGTAATAGGGAGTATTGCGGGAAGATGGCATTGGATTAGGCAGATAATATTCAGATCTCTCACAAAAACAATGAAGAAAGAGCCAAAAGCTCTTGAGGGACCTTCTTTGTGTGTCAGCAGACCATGACGGTGCCTAACAACTTGCAGGCGAGTGAAAGACAGATAAATGAATAAGCTGAAGCAACAAACTGTCAGTTACTAAATTTCCTGGATGCCTGGCCTATATCTGTCATTGCGACGTCACGCAGGATAATTCCCAAGTCCTGAAAAAGCCCCTATATTACAAATGCTTTTCCCTTCCTTGCCATGAAAGCATCTAGTGGTCACTGGCTCCACCTCAATGTCATAATTTCTTCCATTGCTTGAATCACAATATGTCTACAAAGGAAACCATTAAGCCCACACTAGTCCATAGCTTTTCCCACAATCCTGAGGAATCTGGGATGGTGATGTCCACCCCATCTCCAAGTGAGAGTGGACTTATATCCCATTTATTATCCTGCCTGCAGCTGCAGGCTCTCTCCATTCCCTGGGACAGCCATTGTCCATCATAATCTCCTCACCAGGTGACTTGGGTGAGTCCATTGAGCTACAGAGTAGGTGTTGCAGCTCCACCAAGATTTCAGGCACAGCTGGCACATGGGCAGGCCAGAGGCTCTGGTCTCTGGAAATACACCTACATACTCCAGCATCACATATACCTTTTAATAGAAGGGACTGATGGGCCATGTGCTGGGAGGACTTATTTGAGTCCGACTCTGTCACTCTCAGGAGCACAGATTCGAAAGTAGAGCCCACTGATAAGGCATCGATCTCTGGAGCCATCCCCCTTATATAGGACCTGGGTGTCTCCAGAGCCCTCAGGAGCCCCTCTGTGTGGGGTGATATCCACTTAGGTGTTCTATGAGATCCTACTGAGGTGTGCATAGGTATTACCACTGCGATGACCTCCTGACTCTCTTTGAAGTCTCTTAGCCACATGAACTCATTTGTCTTAGCATTTTCCCCCTTTTATTCAAGGTCTTTTTCCAGTCTTATTGCCAGTTGGCACTTGGTATTATACCCTCATTGCCAGGGATTTTCAACCTCAGGAGTCAGAGAATGTGGCAGGGCTCTCCAGGCTGGGAATTGAGTTTTACTTCATTTATTGAGTGATTGTCTACCCACCGTGACCATAAACATCATAAATATGCCTATCCTACCCAAACTAATCCCTGGCAGATTTTGATAATTTAAACTGGGCAATTTTAAAGACTGAGATTAAATTGACCCAAATATCAAGAAAAGCTGTTAAAAAAATAATAATTGGCAAGAAAGAAAAACTAGATATCAGAGTAAATGCACCAACATATCAGATGCCTAGACATCAGAAAAAAAAAAAAATTACAAGTCATACTAGGAAACAGGAAGAGATGGCCCAACCAAAGGAATAAACCAAATATTCTTAAGTAATTCAGTATTTAAGACAATTAGTTCATGATAATCATACAGCTTTCCTAAGCCAATTTAAAGAATTGAAAGAAAATATGATTAAAAAGTAAAGTCTATTAAGAAGACACTAGGTGAGCATAAAGAACAATTTGAAATTCTGCAAAACAAAAGTAACAGACTTTATAGGAATGAAAGACATGATGGATGAAATAAAAAATATATATTACAGACACATAAGAACTGATTTGAATTGCTCCAAAATAGAATTAGTGATTTCAATGCCTGAACATCTTAATTTGAAACGATAGGAGAACAGAAAGAGAAGAAAGTGGAAAAAATGGAACAGGGCTTCAGGGATATGAATGAAAATGTGAAACACAAAAACATACTCATTATTCATGTCCCAGATGGAGAAGAAACTGAAAAAGGGGCAGAAAGAATATTTGAGGAAATAATGACTGAAAAGTTCCCCACCCTTATGAAATACATAAATATCAATATCCAAGAAGGACAACACAACTGAAACAGAATAAACATGAATAGACCTACTGCAAGACACCTATTATTCAGAACAAAAAATATCAGAGTTAAAGAGAAGATTTTGAAAGCAGTAATAAAATAACAAACATCACATTTCTGTGAAACTCAATAAGATTAAGTGCTGATCTCTCATCAGAAACCATGGAGAAGAGAAGAAATTGGTATTGGGTGTTTAAAGAATTGAGGGAGAATAAATAACAACCAAGAATTCTGTATCAGGCAAAGCTGTCCTTCAGAAATGAAGGGTGTGCAAAGTCTTCACAAAAAAACAAAAACAGATAGAATATGTTACCAAAAGACCAGGATTACAAAGGATATGAATGGGACTGCTGCAGCCTGAAAGAATAAAACAAGGGTGAGAGACTCGCAAAAGAGTGTAGAAATGAAGATTATTAGAAAGAGTATAAAAGATAGACAATAGTATGATATTGACAACAGAAAGCCAAATGTCAAAATGCACAATGTAAGTTATGCCTTTAAAGTTATTACATTGAATGTTAATGGCTTGAACTCCCCAATCAAAGTTACAGACTGATATAATGGATTTAAAAATTTGAACAATTGTTATGTTGTCTACAAGAGACTCACCTCAGTCCTAAGGACAAAACCAGGTTAAAAGTGAAATGTTGGAGAAAGGTATACCACACGAACAATAACCAAAAAGAGCTAGGATAGTGATATAGTGATACTAAAATCTATTTTAAATGCAAACTATTATAAGGTGTGAAGGAGGTCAGTATATATTAATGAAATGGGCAATTGAATAAGAATAAATAACTATTCTATTTAACCTCAGTGCCCAAAGATAAATGAGACACACACTGGCAAAACAGAAGGGAGAAATAGATGTCTCAAATAATTGTTGGAGACTTCAATACACCCCCCTCAATTTTGGAGAGAACATCTGGACAAAGGATAAATAAAGAAACAGAGTGTTTGAATAATATGATGAAGGAACCAAACCTAAAACACATCTATAGAACATTGAACACCAAAACAGAATGATATACAGTCTTTCAAGTGTTCATGGATCCTTCTACAAGATAGACCATATGTAGGGTAAGAAGACAAGTCTCAATAAAATTAAAAAGATTGAAATTATAGAAAACGGTTTCTCTGATCATAATGGAATAAAGCTGTGCATAAATAATGGATAAAAAAGGGAAAATTCATAAATATATGGAGATTAAACAACACACTCTTAAGCAAACAGTGGGTCAAAAAAAATTCAAGAGAATTCAATAACTATCTTGAGGTAAATGAAAATGAGGGATAAAACATATCAAAACGTATGGGACACTGCAAAGGCATTCCTGAGATGGAAATATGGAGCCTTCAGTACTTACATTAAAAAAATAAAATAGAGGCAAAATTGTTGATCTACCTGAACACCTGGAAGAACTAGAAAAAGATCAGCAAACTAATCCCAAACCAAGCTCAATGAAAGAAATAGTAAAGATCATAGCAAAAATAAATGAAATTGAGAACAAAATTCAGTAGAGCAAGTCAACAAAACCAAAAGTTTTTTTTTGAGAAGATCAAAAAAATCAACAAACTCTCAGTTAGACTGAAAAATTAAAAAAAAGAGAAGACACAAATAAATAAAATCAGAAATGAGAGGGGAGACATTACCACTGACCCAATAGAAATAAGAGAGTTCATAAGAAGATACTATAAACAACTGTAAGCCAAAAAACTAGAAAATGTAGACAAGATGGACAGATTTCAGAAAACACATGAACCACCTACACTGGCTTTAGAAGAAATAGAAGACCTCAAGAAATCAAACACAAGTGAAGAGATTGATTCAGTCATCAAAACCCTTTCAAAGATGAAATGCCCAGGACCAGCTGACTTTAAAGGGGAATTTTGCCAATCAAAGATGAACTAATACCAATCTTGATCAAGCTCTTCTAAAAAACTGAAAAGGAAAGAATGCTACAAAATTCATTCTATAACATCAACATTATCCTAACACTGAAGCCCAATAAAGATACTATGAAAAAAGAAAACTACACACGAATACCTCTGAAGAATATAAATGCAAAATTCCTCAACAAAATACTTAGAAAAAGAATCCAAAAGTACAATAAAATAATTATACACCATGATCAAGAGAGTTTTATCCCAGGAATGCAAGGCTGTTACAACACAAGAAAATTAATTAGTTAAATAAAACACATTGATAAATTGAAAAAGAAAAATAACATAATCCTCTCGATCAATGCAGGAAAAATCATTTGACAAAATCCAGCACCTTTTTTTGATCAAAACACTTCAAAAGATAGGAATAGAAGAAAACTTCCTCAATGTGGTATAGTACATGTATTAAAAACCTATAAAGATACCCTGGAGGATGGTAGAGACTGGAGAAGGAATCCATAAATGCTGAGATGAAGAAAGAGAAAGATATCAGATCCAGTGTCTAAAACCTGAAAGTGGACATGCATTGCTAAGGACAGTTGATTGGGGACAGGATCCTGCCAGGGTGGTCTGTTCTGGGAGCCTGCAGAGCGAGAATCTTGGGGACATCGATCTGGAGAGAGCTGGACAGCGATGTGGATTGCTCAATATAAAATGATAACTTTTTTCCCCACCTGGAAATTGTGGACGCAGATGGCTAAGCCCCACCCTCCCGGCAACGGGGTGAGAAGGAGCACTCTCTGAGATTGGGAGGGGCCTGGCAAAGGGTGAGAGGGATTTTTTTCTGTTGGTTTGGCTGCCTGGACCCCCTTGCAGCAGTTTGTGAGCAAACCAGTCTGCGAGAAGTGGGGCCAGGCTGAGGGCAGAGGCGAATCTGCTGAGGAAGCCTGATTTACCTAAAGGCTGTAGTACACAGAGGCTCCACTTGGGAGGGGCAGAGTCAGCCAATTTTATAGTTCCATGCTGAGTTTCAGTCTCAGCTCCTCTGGGGTGGTCAAGCAGTGGAAAGTGTTTGATAAGTTTCCATGAGCATATTTAGGGTCCCCGCCTTCTTTTGGGTCCCATTTTCTTCAAAAAAAATTGTTTTTCAAATAATCTAATCACTAAAATCTGCCTCAAAACCTGCAGAGAGAAGGATGGAGGGTAATTGATTGATGAACTCAGGCTGGGAGGCTCCACAAGGGCCCAAGAAAGAATGCTGTTCTTCCTTAGCTTTGTTTGACTGCATGCTTGTGTGTTTGCTTAGTTTGTTTGTTTGTTTGTTTCTCACTTTCCTTTCCTCTTTCCTTCTCCCCTCCCCATTTTTTTAAAAAATTAGGTGGTGCTAGCTTGTTTCTTCTTTGCTGTGCTTCTTCTTCCTTGATTTTCCATTCTCTGTGTATAATGATTTCGTCTAACAACACTATCTCTTTTCCTTCCTTCATCTTTCCACCTTCTGCTTTCTCTTGTGGATATTACATTCCATCTTTTTTAATTAGTACTCAACTTCACAGGTATTGATTTCTATAGTCTATTCTGTTTTTTTTTTTTTTTTAATTAACTTTTTCCTTTCAGCCCTTTATTTACTCTTTCCTTATCTCCTCATCATTCTGGCATTTCAAATCATTCTATATATTTTTCTATATTTGGTTTTCCAGTCCATTGTAAGTACTCCACTACCCCCCCCATTATTCTACACTGCCTACATGAGTTAAATATTCATTTTACTAAGTCTGATATGGCCCCTCTTATAACTTTTATCAATATTACTATTACCCTTTTTCCTTTCTTACCTCTTTCAATTGTTCTGGTCCTAATATTTCTCCTTCAAGGGAACATAGAAAAAAGCAAGGAAATACAAGAAGAACAAAATGTCAAAAAGAAACCTCAACACACACAGAGAACCACCAGCTAAATAAAACTCTAGAGCAGAGAGAGAAGCTAATCAGATGAATAAATCCATCAAGATAAATTGATGACCAGAGGGCAACAAAAAATTACAAACCATACTGAGAAACAGGAAAACATGGACCAGTCCATTGAACAAACTAAAAACCAGGAAGAGATGCAGCACATTGAGCAAATAATCAAAACTGTTCAAACAAAAATCATGGACCAACTTAATGAATTATAGAAAGAGATTAAGGATATTAAGAAGACACTGGGAGAACATATTGAAGAAATTGTAAACATAAATAAAAAGATAACAGATATGATTGTGATGAATGTCACAATCCAAGAAATAAAAAAGATGCTGGATTCACATAACACCAGATTTGAACAGGGAGAAGAAAGGATTAGGGATGTGGAAGACAGTACATCTGAAATCAAACAGATAATAGAATAGATAGATAAAAAGTTAGAAAAAATCTAGCAGGGACTGAGGGATTTAACCGACAACACAAAACACACAACCATATGCATTATAAGCATCCCAGAAGGAGAAGAGAAGGGAAAGGTAACAGAGGGAGTGTTGAAGGAAATAATGGTTGAAAAATCCCCAACCCTATTGTGGGAGATGGATGTATATGTCCAAGCAGCACAGTGCACCCCAAACAGTATATGTCCCAACAGGCCTATTCCAAGACATATAATTATCAAATGTCCAATGCTCAAGACATGGGGAAAATATTCAAGGCAGCAAGAGAAAAGAGAACCATCACATACAAAGGAAGCACAATAAGATTAAGTGCTGATTTCTCTTCTGAAACCATGGAGGCAAGAAGGCAGTGGTTTGAAATAGTCAAGGTACAAAAGAAAAAAAATTCCAGCCACAAATTCTCTATCCAGCAAAGCTGGCATTCAAAAATGATGGAGAGCTCAAAATATGCACAGATAAAAAGAAATTAATAGAATATGCCAATAAGAAACCTGCACTTCAAGAAATACTAAAAGAACTTCTACAGGTTGAAAGGAAAAAACAGAAAGAGAGAGTTGGAGAAGAAGGTAAGAACAACTAAAAAGACAAAAAGAGAAATAAAAATAAGATATGACATACATAAACACAAAAAAAATATAGCTGATGTAAGAATTCATTGAGAGTAATAACACAGAATGTTAATGGATTAAACTCACCAGTCAAGAGACACAGATTGGCAGAAAGGATAAGGAAATATGACACATATATATGTTGTCTACAAGAAACCCATCTTAGACCCAGGGATTCAAGGAGGCTGAATGTGAATAACTAGAAAACAATTTTACAAGCAAAAAATAACCAAAAAGGGCAGGAGTAGCTATCTTAATATGGGACAAATAGACTTTAAATGCAAAACTATTGTAAGAAACAAAGATGGACACTATATATTAGTAAAAGGTGTAAACCTTCAAAAAGAGAGAACAATCATAAACATTTATGCAGCTAATCAAGGTGCCTCAAAATACATGAGGCAAACACTGGAAAAATTAAGTGGAGAAATAAATACCTCTACATATATAGTGGGGATTTTAATACACTATTATTACCATTAGACAGAACATCTAGACAGAGAATGAATAAAGAAACAAAGACGCTGAATAATACATTAGAGGACCTGGACCTAATAGACACATACAGAACACTGCACCAAAATACAGCAAGATATACATTTTTCACAAGTGCACATGGATCATACTCCAAGATAGACCCCATGTTAGGCCACAGAATTGCTGTCAATAAATGCAGAAAGATTGAGATTATACAAAGAAATTTCTCTGACCACAATGGAATGAAATTGGAAAGCACTAAGGGCCAGAAAACCAGATTAGGCCCAAATATATGGAAGCTAAACATTACACCCTTAGACAAAGAGTGGGGTCAAGGAAGAAATCTCAAAGGAAATCAGTAACTACCTTGAATCGAATGAAAATGACAACACAACATATCAAAACTGATGGGATGCAGCCAAAGCTGTACTAAGAGGGAAATACATAGCCATAAAATGCATTTATTAAAAAAGAAGAAAGAGCTAAGATTGAAGATGTAACTGCACACCTGGAGGAATTGGAAAAACAACAACAAACTAATCCCAATGAAGTAGAAGGAAAGAAATAAAAAAGATTAGAGCAGAACTAAATGAAATAGAAAATAAGAAAGCACTATAAACAATAAACAAAACCAAAACTGGTCCTTCAAGTAGATAAATAAAATTGACAAACCCTTACACAGATTAAAAAAGAAAAAGAGAGAGCAGATGTAAATACACAAAATAAGGAATGAATAATGGCATTTCACTACTAACCCCATTGAAATAAAGAGTATCATAAGAGAATACTTTGAATAATTATATGCCAACAAGAATGATAATTTAGGGGAAATGCAAAAATTCTTAGAAACTCAGAAGCAGCCTACATTGATGAAAGAAGAAATTGATGAACTCAACCATCTAATTGCAAGTAAAGAGTTAGACTCAGTCATCAAAAACCTCCAAATCAAGAAAAGCCCAGGACCAGATGGCTTCACAGGTGAATTCTACCAAATATTCTGGAAAGAGCTAACACTGATTCTGCTTAAGCTCTTCCAAAAAATAGAAAGAGAAGGAACATTGCATAACTCATTCTATGATGCCAAAATTATCCTAATACCAAAGCCAAACGAAGATACCACAAGAAAGGAAAATTACAGACCAATTACTCTAATGAACCTAGATGCTAAGATCCTCAACAAAAAACTTGCTAATTGCATTCAACAACATATCAAAAGAATTATATAACATGACCAAGTGGGCTTTCATCCTGGGTATGCAAAGATGAGTCAACATAAGAAAATCACTAAATGACATAAACAGATTGAAAGAAAAATTTTACATGATCATCTCTATAGACACAGAAAAACCATTTGACAAAATACAGCACCATTTGCTGATAAAAACACTGCAGAAATCAGGAATAGAAAGAAACTTTCTGAAGAGGATAAAGGGTATATTTGAAAAATCCCAAGCTAATATCACCTTCAATGGTGAAATCCTAAAAGCATTCCCTCTAAGATTGGGAACAAGTAAAGGATACCCACTATCACCACTTCTATTTAACATTGTCTTTGAAGTACTTGCTCAAGCACTGAGGCAAGAAAAACATATAAAAGGCATCCAAATTCGAAAAGAAGTAGGAATTTCATTATTTGCAGATGACATGATCCTACTTGTAGAAAGCCCTGAGAAGTCTACAATAAAGCTTATAAAACTCATAAAAGAGTTCATTAATGTCGCACACAATAAGATCAATGCTCAAAAGTCAGTAGCATTTCTGTATACCAATAATGAACAATCTGAGGTGGAAATCAAGAAAAAAATACCATTTACAATAGTAACTAAAAGAATCAAATATCTAGGAATAAATTTAACTAAAGATGTAAAGGACTTTTATACAGAAAACTACACAACACTGTTAAAGTAAATCAAAGAAGACTTAAATAAATGGAAGAATATTCCCTGTTCATGGATAACAAGACTAAACATCATCGAGATGTCTACCCTACTCAAACTAATCTACAGATTTAATGCAACCCAAAAAAAATCAACACTGTATTTTTAAGGAACTGTAAAAACTAACTACAAAATATATTTGGAAATGTAAGAGGCCCCGAATTGCCAAAGACATATTGAAAAAGAAAAATGAAATTGGAGGCATCACACTACCTGACTTTAAAACATACTACAAAGCTACAATGTTGAAAACCGCATGATATTGGCACAAGGATAGAAACATTGACCAATGGTACCAAATTGAGAGTTCTGATATAAATCCTTGCATATACAGTCATTTGATAGTCAACAAGGACACCAAGCCCACTCAGTTGAGCAAGGATGGCCTCTTCAACAAGTGGTGCTTGGAGAACTGGATATCCATATACAAAAGAATGAGAGAGGAACACCATCTCACACCTTATAGGAAAATCAACTCAAGATGGACCAGAGATCTAAATATAAGAGCCAAGACCATAAAGACTTTGGAAAATAATGTAGGGAAGCATCTACAGGAATATTTAATAGGAAATGGTTTCATGAACTTCACACTGAAAGCATGAGCAGCAAAAGAAAAAAATAGATAAGGCTGTTCTCCTCAAAATTAAAAACTGTTGCACATCAAAGGACGTTATCAAGAAAATAAAAAGGCAGCCTAACCCATGGGAGAAAATATTTGGCAACCATATATCTGATAGGAGCCTAATAGCTTTCATATATAAAGAAATCCTACAACTCGAAAATAAAAAATCTAACAACCCATTTTAAAAAATGAGCAAGTGACTGAAAAGACAATTCTCCAAGGAAGAAATACAAATAGCTAAAAAGCACACGAAAAAATGCTCAACATCTATAGCTATAAGAGAAATGTAAGTCAAAACTACATTGAGATACCATCTTACACCCATTAGAATGGTGGCGTAAAAAAAAAAAAACACAAAAAAACAGCAGACTATACGTGTTGGAGAGGATGTGGAGGAATGGGAACACTCATCCACTGCTGGTGGGATTGTGGAATGGTCAACCCACTGTGGAGGACAGTTTAGTGGTTCCTTAAAAAACTAAGTATAGATCTTCCATATGATTCAGCAATCCCACTGCTGGGTATATCCCCAAAAGAACTGAAAGCAAAGACACAAACAGATATATGTCCCTGGTTGTCTAGTGGTTAGCATTCGGTGCTCTCACCACCGTGGCCTGGGTTCAATTCCTGGTCAGGGAATTAAAAAAAAAAAAAAAAAAAAAAAAAACAGATATATGCACACCAACATTCATAATGGCATTGTTCACTACTGCCAAAAGTTGGAATCAACCCAGGTGCCCATCAACAGAGGAATGGATAAACAAAATGTGGTACATGCATGCAATGGAATAATACTCAGCTGTAAGAAGGAATAAAGTGCTAACACATGGGATAACATGGATGAATCTTGAAAACCTTATGTTGAGTGAAGCAAGCCAAGCATTGAATGATGAACAGTACATGACCTCAGTGATATGAATTAAGGAAATTGAGCAGTCTCTGAGAACTATTGTCTGAAAGATAGGTGTACAAGAAATAGAGAAAATAAGGTTGTAAGCCATCACCCATATGGACTTAACCTATGGTAAAGTGATAGAGTGTAGTTGTGTATTGAAGGGATAGTGCAGGCAGGTAGTGATATATTAGGTTGGGTGGTGCAGGGTTGACAGGTGCTTAGATTGGGAAGGGTGGGTCAGTATTCCCAGGATACTGAGGGAAGAGATGGGAGAGGGACCAGGTGAACACTTGGGATTTGTGGGTATGAGGTTGAAAGTACAGAGGTGGGAATGCTTTTATGGCAATATGACAAGGAAGTGTCACTGCGTTAGGGTGTTGTTTGGGGGGCATTTGGGACAGGGTGCATCTGGATCAGGCTTCTAGGGAGTGTGTGAGCATTTATCCTGTCATAATATGTTGTATCAGTGGGTGGAGACCCACACAATGAGAGGGAAGGAGATGGACTCCCATCTTTGGAAGGACCGATTTGCTCAGAAATAGACAGATGGGCATCTCTTACAAGCAAGGGTGGTTCCTAATATAGAAGGACAAACTAGTGTGTCATGACCTCTTGTTGCATGTAACTATGACTCTTGTCATCCAATGAGTCAAGCCAGGTGGTCATCATTGGCCCCAGTTTGGGAGGGTGAAGAACAGAATAGATCAAATAGGGTGTATTTAGTGGTCAGTGGAAATGTTTTTCATTATCTTATGGTGATGGACACAGGACATGGTAAATATCATCAAAATTTACAAAAGTGTACAATCTAAAACCTAAACCATAGTGTAAGACTGACAAAGTTTAGTAGCTATGTTTCAATATCTGTATATCAGTTATAACAATGCTGTCATCCACATACATAAAGGTTTTAATATGGGGTGAGGAAAGGGGGAGGAGGTTGGGTATATGAGAGTGTCTTGTATTCTGTGTGTGACTTTGCTGTGACCTAAAATTTCTTTGAAAAGTAAATGAAAAAAAGTAAGAAACTGGGGAGTGAGAGGGGGAAGGTACTTTGGTACAGACTGGACACCAGATATTGTAGTGATAAAAGGAAGTAAGTAAAACAAAATTAAATTTAAAATTTTTTTTTCTCATTTTTTGAATAACCCAATCCTTTAATTTTATTTTAGTTTTAGTTTTTTTTTTTAAGTTTTCATGTATTTTATCTCTTACATTTAAACATTATTATTATTTCACTTTCCTATTAATTTTTTTAGGCTATTGTATTGGCTTCATCTTTAAAGCAGCTTTGGATCACAGAAGGGTTACAACTGGGGTGGTAGAGAAAATTTGGTGGGGGGTGTCAGGGATGGGGGTGCATGGGAGGAAGTTCACTTGAACATACATAAAATGTGTTTAAAATTGTTCAAATGCTCACGGGGTATGGTCTAAGTGGGTGGAGAATCATTCAATAAATGAGAGAATACTGAATTCCCATCATGGAGAGCTCTGTCATATTCTCCAAGGGAGTAACAACAGTCCCCCAAGTGCAGGGGCAATGTCTGGCAATGGAGGATGATCCCCTGTTGGGTTCTTGTTATTGATGAATACCCTTATGAGTCTTTGCTCTTGAAATTTAAACTTAGCTTATTCTTATGGGGTGCCTAAGGATTGCCTCCTGAAAGCCTCCTTGTTGCTCAAATGTAACCTCTCTCTAAGCCAAACTCAGCATATGAATGCATTACCTTCCTTCCAGCCTGGGACATGATTCCAGGGGATGAGCCTCCCTGGCAATGAGGGATTACTAACAAGTGCCAATGGGCAACACGACTGGAAAAAGACCACAAGTAAAAGGAGGAAAAGGTAAAGACAAATGAGTTCATATGGCTAAGAGACTTCAAAGTGAGTCTGGAGATCATCCCAGAGGTATTGGTTATGCACAACTCAATAGTTTGTCATAGGTTTCCAATAAGGATATCAGCACAGAGGGGCTCCTGAGGGCTCTGGAGACACCCAGGTCCTATATCAGGGCAGATAACCCCAGAGTTTCATGCCTTATCAGTGGGCCCTACATTGGTATCTTTACTCTTGAGAGTGACAGAGTTGGACCCAAATATGTCTTCCCTGCACATGGTCCATCTGTCCCTTCTATTCAAACCTATATGTGGTGCCGGAGTTTGTAGGTGTACTTCCAGAGACTGGAGTCTTTGGCCTGTCCATGTGCCAGCTGAGTCCAGAATCTCAGTGGAGATGCAACTCTTACTCTACAGCTCAATGGACACAACACAAACACCTGGTGTGGAGATGATGATGGACAACGGCCATCCCAGGGAATGGAGAGAGTCTGAAGCTGCAGGCAGGGTAAACCCATCGATCTCATCCATGAGATATAAACCCCCTCTCACTTGGAGGTGGAGTGGACATCACCATCTCAGACTCCTCAGGATTGGGGGAAGAGCTATGGACTGGAATGACTTACTGGTATTCTGTTATAGACATATTTTGATTCACACAATGGAATTAATTACAACATTAATGTGGAGCCAGTGGCCACTGGATGCTTTGGGGACAGGGAGAGGGAAAAGCAGTTGTAATACAGGGGTTTTTTTGGGACTTGGGTATTATCCTGAGTGACATTGAAATGACAGATACAGGCCAATTTTTATCATCAAATAACATGCAGAACTGTGTGGGAGAGAGTGTGGTCTGCATTGTGAACTATGGTCCATGCTTAGTGGCAAAACTCTAAAATGTGTATATCTGTTGCAGGTTATGTGCCACCCTAATGAAGGATGTTTATGTGGGAAGTTGTGGGAGGAGTGGGAGGTGGGACACATGGGTATCCCTACAGTTTTTGTGTAACATTTATGTAAGCTAAGTATCATTTAAAAAATAAAAAAATATATTAAAAATAAAACAAACAAAAACCCTATAGTAATTGCTCTTTTAATTTCAATTTTGAATTGTTAAATGTTAATGTTTAGAAATACAATTAATTTTTATATAGTGACTTTGTATCCTGTAACCTGGCTAACTATATTATTTGTCACTGTTTTCAATGAATTCCTTAGATATAATAAATTTCTTCCTTTCCAATTGAATGTCTTATATTTCCTTTCCTTGCGTATCTGCTCTGACCAGAACTTCCAGGGCAATTTGAATTATGTAGCAAAAGTGGAAATCCTTCCACTGGTCTTGATTTTAGGGAGAAAGCACTCAGTGTTTCACCATCACGTATGATATTAACTGTGGGTTTTTCATAGACGTGAATTATCAGTTTGGAGAAATTCCATTTTATCTCCAAGTTATGACCATTTTATTCAAAAACAATAATGGGGATTTTTCTGCTTCTGTTAAGATGATCCTATGATTTTTGTTCTATCCTCAACTAATAGTGTGCAAATATAATTATATTTTTATATATAGAATATATATAATTATTATATTATTATATTAATATTCTTATATTATACCAACATTTAATCCCTTGGGTAAATCCTACAATTTCATGATGTAGTTATATGTTTCCGAATTTGGTTTGCTAGTATTATGTTAACAATATTTACATTTCTATTCATAAGAGATATTAGTTTGTAGTTTTATTTTCATAGCATGCTGGGGAAGTCAGGGACACATATAAAACCCATCTCCCAGTTCTCAATGACCCCCTCCCTTTATCTGTGTGTGCACATATTTCATTATGTTGCCTTTCCATAGGACAGAGTTGATGTTAGTTCTAATAAAAAGGCCTGATAATACTTTAAACCCAGAAACCAGGAGGTGAGGAGAACTAGCTTGTCATGCCTTTCAGGAAGCCCCTTGTGAATAAAATCATCAATGCCCCACTGTAAAAATGGAATCCAGTGAGAGCTGCAGTTTTGATGTGGGAGCACCCAGAAGAGAATTGAGCTGTTCACCTGATAGTTTGAAGATGCAGAGACCAGATCCCTGAGCAGCTGAGCTTGGAGAGAAATAAGCCTTGGGAGAAAGGCAAGACTTATCCCAGCCTACAGCTGATATCAGAAGAAGCTAGGCCCACAGACCCTTAAGAGGAAAAAGAAGGCTGAACTCTCTCAGATATCATCCACCATCTTGCTCAACATATGGCAATAGACTTTGGTGAGGGAAGTAACTTACACTTTATGGACTTGTGACTGTAAGCTTCTAGCCACAAAAAATACCCTTTATAAAACTGAACAGATTTCTGGTACATTGCATCAGCACTCCTTTGGCTGACTATCACACATGCCTTGTGCATTCTATCCAAAGTATACACTCAGTGGCTCTCATTTTCATCACAGAGTTGTGCAGTTATTGCCCTAGTAAAGCGTTCAACATTTTCCTTTGTCCAAAAGAAAACATCCTATATCCCCCTGTTATTGACCCTTAGCATTGATATAGGACCTTTTTTGACATTGGTGCAAGAATGTTAAAGATTGCTGTTAACTATAGTCCATAAGTTACATTGATTATATTTTTCCCATGCATCACTATATCCTTACCACACTGTAATAGTGATGTGCACTTATACTAGTTCATAGAAGAACATTCTTGTATTAATTAATAACAATCCTCATCACCTCTGGGTTCACTATGTTATTCAGTCTTTATATTATTCTTTTATATATATATGTATGTATTTAGATTACAGAAATGTTACATAAAAATGTAGGGGATTCCCATGTACCCAGCTTCTAGCTTCCTACACATCCCACAATTTCCCACATGAACAACATCTTTCATTAGTGTGGTACATTCATTACAGTTGATGAAAACATTTCAGAGTATTGCCATTAAGCATGGATTATAGTTTCCATCATACTTTACACACTCTCCCACACAATTTTGTAGGTTATGGCAAGATATGTAACAGCTTATATCTGTCATTGTAATGTCATTAAGGAAAATTCCCAAGTCCCCAAAATGCCCCCATATTTCACCTGTATTTCCCTTTCCATGCCTTCAGAACCTCTAATGGCCACTGCCTCCACATGAATGATATAGTTTCTTCCACTGCTATAATCACAATAAGTTTACAGTAGAATATGAATAAGTCTACTTTAAACCACAGTGCATTCCTCAATCCTGAGGATTCTGGGATGGTGTTGCCCACTTCCCTCTAATTAAGAGGAGGCTTTAATCCCACGGGGCAGATGGATGAGACTCCCTTGCTTGCAGTTGTAGACTCTCTTGGTTCCTTGGGATGGTCGTTGTCCATCATCATCTCCTTGTTAGTTGTCCTGGGCGAATTCAATGAACTGGAGAATAGGTATTGCAACTCTATTGAATTTCAGGACTCAGCTGGCACATGGACAGCCCAGAGATTAAAGTCTCTTGGATGTACACCTACCAACTCCAGCACCAAAAATAAGTTCAAATAAAAGGGACAGAAGAGGCAAGTGCAGAGAAGTCACATCTGAGTCCAACTCTGTCACACTAGGGAGCACAAAGTACAAAGTAGGGTCAATGGAGATTTCATTTGCAATAACATCCAAATTAATAAAATACCTAGAAATAAATTTATCAAGAAGTGCAATACTTATACAATGAACACTAGAAATATTGTGAAAAAATTAAAGAAGATCTAAGTAAATGTAAAGGTATCCTATGTTCATGGGCTGGAAGATTTAATATTGCTAATACGTCAAAATCCCAACTTAATATTTATAGCAGCATTATTCATGATATTAAAAAAGTAGAATTGATGATGGTTAGGTATTCAAAATGTGATATTTTCAAAAAATTGAATATTACTTGGCAATAAAAAGGAATAACACATGCTTCAACATGGGTGAATCTTGAAAAAATCGTATATGTTTCCATTTATATGAAAATCCACAATAAGCAAATCTGTAGGGACAGATAGTACATTACTGGTTGCCTAAGGCTGGGTTGATGGGTAAAGGACACCAGTAAGCCAAACTAAATCCCAAACTTATTGAGTTGTGCTACATATTAATGTAGCAACTTGAAGAGACTTAACTCATAATAGAATCACACCAACCAGAATGTGGTCCAAAGCCAAGACCATGTACAGCCTGGGGTACACAATTCAATCCACCACAGGAAGTCCACTGCATAAAACTTGTAAAATACATCCACTTATAAAATTCATTTATTCCATCAATATTCAATCCACTATAATAATTTTTATTTTATGGCTGAAAACAGAAAAACATCTATTTATTCTAAAGTACATACTCTGTCCAATAAATTGTGATGCTTTTGTTGCCTAAATTTTAATATATATATATATATATATTTAAAGATACTTAGATTACATATATATATATATATATATATATATATATATATATTTAAAGATACTTAGATTACATATCTGTTACAAGAAAACTGTAGGGATTCCCATGTGCCCCACCTCCCACTCCTCCCACAACCTCCCACACAAATATCCTTCATTAGAGTAGCACATCACCTGCAATAGATATACACAGCTTGGGGCTTTGCCACTCATTTTGGACCATAGTTCACATTGTAGACCATACTCTCTCCCACACAGTTCTGCATGCTATATGATGATATAAAATAGCCTATATCTGTCATTGCAATGTCACTTAAGATAATTCCCAAGTCCCCCAAAAAGTCCCTGTATCACAACTGCTTTTCCTTTTCCCTGACCACAAATTTTTGAAAGAATGCAAATTGAAACAAAACCAGAACAAAGTGCATACTTATTAGAATGGATGAAAATAACTAGATTGCTAATAACATTGTCTGGAAAAGATATATAGTATAGTAGTATAGAGCTATGTACTCCAGTAAAAACATGTTCTTAAACAATCCATCACTGTGCATGTGAACTCTTGGAAAAAGAATCTTTTGATGAAGTTACTTCAGTTAAGGTTAGACCCAGTTGAATCAGGATGGGTCTTAATCCTTTTATTGAAGGTCTGCTAGGAAAGATTACAGAGAAAGATAAAGATAGAGGGAGAAGCCAGAGGTTGCAAGTTGATGGAACCAGAATGAAGAAGGAGAAGCCATGGGAAGCGGCTGTGGCTCAATCAGTAGGGCTCCCGTTTACCATATGGGAGGCCCCGGGTTCAGTTCCCGGGGCCTCCTGGTGAAGGCAAGCCCGCCCGCACGGCGTGGTTAGCTGACCCAGCGAGCACAAGCAGCAAGGGGGGGATAAATGAATAAATAAATAAAATCTTAAAAAAAAAAAAAAAAAGAGGGAGAAGCCAGGAGAGGCTGTCATGTGCATTGTCATGTCATATAAAAGCCAAGAACTGTCATATAAAAGGATCACTTGCATCTGGTCCAGATTGCTGTACTCTTCTGGAAGAAAGTATCATTTTGAATACACCTTGATTTTGGACTTCTTCTAGCATCAAAATCATGCAACTATAAATTATCATTTTTTAAGCCAAATATTTGCATGGTGTATGTTTTGGCCTCAAGGAAATTAAAACAAAGAGCAATAAGAACTCTTAATTGGTCATGGGAATGCAAAAATGACAGCCACTTTGGAAGAAAGTTTGGCAGTTTCTTACAAAACAAAACACAATCTTACCATAATTAATGATAATTTTTAATTATAATAAATGATTCTTTATTGTGACAAATATACCATGGTAATATAAGCTTTGAATAGGTAGACTTCTGCCAACAGGCATCTCAAGGAAATCAAAGGTTTTACCACCAAGCACTTAAAATGCCACTTCCATCAAAAACTTTATTAGTTACCTGGGGCTGCCATTATGGTATACCACAAGGTCGGTGAATTAGAAAAACATTGTCTTACAGGTATGGAGCTAGAAGTCCAAAGTAAAGGTGTCAGTCAGCAAGGCCATGCTCACTCCTCCTAGTTTCTAATGGATATCAGTCAAACATTGTTTTTCCTTGCCTTGAAGATGCAGCACTTCAATCTCTATCTTCATAACTACATGGCACCTTTTATTATAAGGATAGAAATCATATTGTATTAGGGCCTGACTTAATTCAGTTTGGCCTCATATTAATCACACTTTGAATTCCATATTTCAAACATGATTACATTCACAGGACTTGAAGGGGGTTAACATTTGAACATATCATTTTGGGGACACAATGCAACTCACTAATTCATCAGTGATAAAGGATTTTTAGGCTCAATGTAAGCAAGGAGTAAAAACAAAGTCAAGAGTTGTAAAAAGCCTGGCTAGGTGTTTAAACAGTACTCAAGTGAGAGCAACTCTGCAAAGACTGGAAGAGTATTTTCTTCTTTTCTTTTTTCTTATATACAATCTCAGAAAAAAAGCATAAAGTTGATGGACCTACACTTACCTATTCCAAAACTTACTACAAGCTACAGTAATTAAAATTTATATCCTTCTGAGAGTTCAGAAATCAACCCACACATCTATTGTCAAGTTAATTTCAACAAAGTTTCCAAAACCATTCAATGGGGAAAGAGTATTTTTTTCAAGAAATGCTGCTGAAACAGAGGTATATCCACATGAAAAAAGAATGAAGTTGGAATTTTTTCAATGCATGTATTCTGATGTAGGTAAAATTTAATGCAAATGGATCAAATACCTAAATAAGAGCCAAAACTAAATAGCACCTGGAGGAGAAAGCTTATGGTCTTATCTTTTCTGAGTATGCATCCTGTCTTGTTCCCTGTAATACAAGACAGCTATTTAAAGTCCCTGTCACCCAAATTAATTCCTTATTTTTTCTTCCCAGGCTTTGTGCATATTTATTTTTCCCCCAACTGTAATATTTTGTACTAGTCAGCAGTTGCTTGTTCATTTGCCTTTCAATGTTTCTGAAGAATGACCTCTGATTAGCCAGTTTTTTGCCCTAAAATTGTTATGTTAGGCAAGTGCTTTGCCTGAGACCTTGGGGAAACACCCAGACAGGTCAAAGCAGGCAAGCAAAATTCTTTGTTATTGCAGTGCACTATGCTACTTCTAGAACCAGGCTGTCGGTGAAAATGAGGAATGCAATCCTCAAGACCACTGCCACACTGGGAAGGTAGATCAGTGTAGCTAACTTAAAATGCCACAATGCTCTCTTGTCACATACAAGTCACATTCTTCTTGATTGAGCATTTGCTAGGTTGCTCTAAAGCTTTGACTATTTTCTAGATTTCCATTAAAGTAGACTCTGAAAGATTTTGCTCATCTTTTCAGTGTCTCTTTGGAGGAACACTCTCTTGGAGGTACCTAGTCTGTTCACTAATCAGGTTTTTGCTATTGAGTCAATCTTTTTATTTATTACAGTTCTGTTCATTTTTTCTTTTTGTGTCAGTTTTGGAGTCTTTTGTCATACTAGGACTTTGTCCATTTCATCTATGTTATCTCATTTTTTGGTATACAATTGTTTGTTGTCATATGATATAATCCTCATTACTTTTATAAAGTTAATAGTAATCTCCTCACATTCATTTTTGTTTTTAGGAATTACAGTAGCCTACATTTTTTCTTGCTCAATCTAGTTAAAACTTCATAAATTTCCTTAGTCTTTTCAAAGAATAAATATTTGGGTTAGTTGATTCTATTGTTTTTCTGATCTCTCTTTACCTTATATGTGGTCTAATATTTATCATTTCATTCTTCTAAATAGGGAATAATTTTCTCTCCTTTTTCCAAGTCTAAAGAATGTGAAGTTATAATATTTCTTTATGATCTTTATTATCATTTTAATGTAGGCATTTTCACCTATAATTTTCCCCCTGAGAACTGCTTTCACTGCATCCCATAAAACTTGATATGCTTTGTTTTTGTTTTCCTTCATTTCCATGTATGTTTTAATTTTTTAATGTATTCTTATTTTATGGATTGTTTGTTAAAGTGGTTTTTTAAATATTTCTACCTACTTGTCAAAGAAGTTGACATCACCCACCAGACAACCTCATGTGAATTTTTTCAATTATGGATTAGATAGTTGGAATAGACACACTCAACCATTGGCAAAACCTTTATATTTTCTTCCAGACAAGTGGACTGATTGACATTATGAATGAAACATCTTCTTCTCTGAGTCAGCTAATTCTATATAACAATATAAAAGTCTCACTAACACAAAGTAATGAACATTTAATTTTTCACGTATGAATTTGTGGAGTTTGTTTTATCTGGGCTGATGCATTGGTATGTTAATTATCACTATGCAAATACAGTTATTTATAGTTATATAATTGTTCTTACCACTTGAGCATCTGCCTTTGAGTTTTTCCATTTTTATTTTTATTTATCTATTTATTTATTTAGTTTTTGTAATAATAAACTTTATTTTATAGAACTTTTAAATTAACATTTACAGAAAAATTACACTGAAATTATTGGGAATTCCCACATTTTCCCCCAACACACACACACACTCATACACATAGTTTCCTCTTTTTTTAATATCTTAGCTTAGTGTGAAAGCTTTCTTACAATTGATGAACCAATATTGAAGCATTGTTACTAACCAAAGTCTATAGCTTACATTGTGGTTTACACTTTGTTCTGTACAGTTCATAGGCCTTGACAAATGTGTACTATAAGGAGTCTGTCATTGCAGTATCATATAGAAAAATCTCACCACCCCTAATATGCCCTCTGATTCACCCATTTATCCCTCCACCTCCTTTCTGAATCTCTGGCAACCACTATTTTTATATCAATGTTATAAGTTTTCCCATTAACACAACTAAAATCACAATAAATCTACAATGGTCCAAGGTTACATTCCACCCCTTATGTTTGCTCATTCCTCAGTCTGGAGGGATTTGTAATGCTGTCCTCTCTGCTATAAGCTGAGAGTGGACTTAGATATCATGGGGCAGATAGAAGGAATTATTTTGCTTGCAGTTGTAGATATTCCTTGTTTTGGGGGATGGGGTTTTTCCATTGTCATCATTTTGTTGGTTGTCTAGGGAACTCTGAAAAATAGGAGATAAGGAGTGGACACTACTCTGCTGGGATTCACGGCTCAAACAGCATATGAAGAATCTTAAGATTTCAGTCTATGAGAGATATATTTAATTGGTCTATTGATAATTATTGACTCAAATAAAAAGACTAGAAAAATCATGGGTAGGGAGATTAAAAATGAGTATAACTGTATTATATTGGGGAAATAGATTATCATATATTCCCAACTAGTTCCCACCAAAGAGGTGTTGTCATGAGGCTGTGTGCCTTGTCTCTTATGTCTGGATGTCCCTAGATCCCTGTGGAGCACTCTTGTTTGAGGCCTTGTTTATTGCAGCAGTTAATAAAATCTGGCTAAGATCTGCACACACATAACCTCTGGAATGACCTCCTGGCTGACTTTGAAATCTCTTAGCTATAAAACCTTTTTCTCTATTTAATGTTTCGCCTTTTTGGTCAAGGTTTTTTTTTTTCAAATGCATCACTTGTTAGTACTTATTAATAATCCCTCAGTGCCATGGGGCCTCATCCCTGGGTGTACATTGTGGGGAAGGTAGTGTGTTTATTTGATGAGTGTGGCTTAGTGAGTGGCCACATTTGAGTAACAAGAAGGTTTTGAAGCTTGGAGAAGCTGTGTCAAACTCTTAAAATAAAACAACAATGAAGTTTGCAGCATCAATTGATTCTTCCTTTAACGAAAGATTTCTCTGTGACACTCAATGCTGTTTTATAGCATTTTATATACAGTAAAAAGTTTTTCAAGATTAGTGTCAATCCTGTCAAAACTTGCCACTGCTTGTCCACTAAATTTATGTAACATCCTAAATCCTTTCTAGCCATTGGCTTCAAGTTAATTTCACCAGGTGCATTAGGAGAGAGTTACTTTGTCTTTTGTAAATTTGAAACCAGTCAATGAAGTCTCCTCAGTAGCTATGAAAGTCCTGGATGGCACCTACTTCCAGTATAAGATTGATTCATCTACATTGGAAATATGTGCTTTAGTGTAGCCACCTTCATAGATTAACTTAGCTAGATCTTCTGACTTACTTCCCATAGCTTCTATATCAGCCCTTGCTGTTATGGAGATGCTTTTTTGCTTAAACCTCATGAGCTGACCTCTAGTACCTTGAGGTTTTTCTTATGCAACTTTATTAGATTTCATAGACTTGAAGAGAGTTAGGACTTTGCTTTCTGGTAGGCTTTGACTTAAGGGATGTTGTGGCTAGTTTGATTTTCTATCCAGACCATTAAAACTTTCTCCATATTAGCAACAAGTCTGATTCACTTTATCATTCAAGTGCTCACTGGAGTAGCACTTTTTATTTCCTTAAAAAATGTTTCATTTGTGTTCACAATTTGGCTGTTTGTTGCAAAAGGCCTAGCTTTTATCTTACTTTGGCTTTCTATATGACTTCCTCACTAAATTTAGTAATTTCTAACTTTTGATTTAAAGTGACAGATATGCAGCTCTTCCTTTCACTAGAACACTTAGACACCATTATAAGGTTATACATTGCCTAATTTCAATATAGTTTTGCCTTAAGTAATAGGGAGCCCTGAGGAAAGGAAAAGACATGGGTTTGGCCAGTTGGTGGATCAGTCAGAAAAAAATGGTTGTTTACTGATTAAATTTTCCATCTTATATGAATGCAGTTCATGGAGCCACAGTACAATTACAATAATAATATCAAGTATCACTGATTACAGATCACCATAGCAGATATAATAACAATGAAAACATTTGAAATATTGTAAGGATTACCATAAATTTACACATAGACAGAAAATGAGCATATGGTGTTGGTAAAATGGTATGAATAAAGTTGTTTGTTTCAGCATTGCTACACATCTTCAATTAGTAAAAAACATTATCTTAGAAGTGCAATAAAGCAAATTGCAACAAAATAAGATATGTCTACAATTATGACCACATCCTCCTATAAGTTAATAACCCCAAAGTGGTAGGGGAAACTCCACTTCAATTACAGCCTGCCAATTCCACCCTAGTGTAGCTTGCCTCCCTCTTTCTGTTCTTCCTCATCAACATTTTACTTCTCCCCATGTCCCTGCGCAGGTGTGCTGTAATCCACTCTAGGAATTGTGAGTATAATAAATCTTTAAAACTCATTTATCCTATCTCTCTTGATCTATATCTGGCTTTACAAAATTCCCACTTGGTAATACAGTGAGATTCATGCTTCGATTCTCTATAGATGAGAAGGGGAACCAATAAGATATAGGGAGAACTTAGAGAGATTGGTCAGTGTTACAAAATCCATGTGAACATGTATATATGTGTGAAAATAAAACAGGTGAACCATGTTATAAAAGATAAACCCCATATCATATTTATGATAGAAAGGAAAATGAATAATTCATGGAAGCAGGTAAGTAAACATTTTCATTTTCAAAGGTCTGAAGAGGGAAACTTGGGAAAGATGGACTTTTCAAAGCCTGCTTGTAACTAATGTTTGGAATTGTAGATGATCAGTTTTGAATATGAAACAAAGTTCTAAATATTGGAAACTGGTTAAAGCTAAGATGTTATACCTAATACAGGGAATTTAAGTTCTAGGTTGTTCTCAGGGCAGCCATATTTTGGGTTGTCATACCATTATTTCATCTATCGTTCTCTGTTCTCTGGTTTCTTTTACAGAATATTTACTATTTATATTTTATGTAATTATATATTTATTAGCTCTAAGATATGGTATTTGGTGAGAAAATATTTAGTATTTTTCAAAGTGAAATAATGACTAGTGATAAGGAACAAAAATATTTTTCTAATAATTCAAATATTAGGGATAGACAATGAATGTAATCTAGTACATATTATATCTAATAATTTGATCATATTAAATTTACTTCCACTAAAATAGCAATGATGCATACTAAATTTATTATTAATGTTTTGAATAGTTATTATTTAGTTGGATTATCTCTTTTTATCATGAGAGAAGAAGCAAGCAATCTAACTATATTAGAAAATCGCCTCCAGAGTAAAACTCGTGTGTTTGTAAGTGTGTGTGTGTTTTAAATAAACTTTGGGAAAGAATAACATCCTTACAGAAAGAGTACCATATCATAAATGTGTAATTGCATTATACAATTATAGAACAGAAATGAATAGAAGTAGCCATACAAATATCATGCTCATTCCCTGATTGCAATTAGAAGGCTTGTAAAATTTCACCATTAAATATATGTTTCATTTTCGTTTCTTTGTAGCTTTAGAAATCATGACTGCAAATTTCCTTATGTTTTTTAAGATGCTCAAGTTTCTTTTCCCTAGGTATAGCAATTTGGCTCTTGTGTGGGTCCCATAGGCCTCTGCAAAAAAATCCATTCCTGTGCCTGTAAACCTACTGTAGGTGAGAGCTTTTGATTAAATCACTTCAGTTAAGGCCTTATGATTAGATTGCCTGACCAAAGGTAATTAATCATCTTCCTGGAGACTTTATAAGCTGAGGAATAAAAATCAGCAGATACAGAAAAATGCCACAGAGACAGAGAGAATCTCCAGAATCTGAAGTCAATGAACCTGAGAGAGTGAAAAGCCACAGAGAAAATGGCCTGCATCTGAAAGCAATGAGGCCTGAAAGAGAGGAGAGATATAAGCATCTCCATGAGCCTGATTACCTTGGAGAAAAAGCATCTTTTGATGACACCACATGTGCCTGTTTGTTCACAGATATAAATCAGGGAGAAAGGTTTTCCTGATGATATCTTTATTTGGACACATCCATGGCCTCAGAACTGCAAGCTTTTAACTTAGCAAATCCCCATTGTAAAAGCCAAGCAAATTCTGGTATATTGCTTTGGCAACATTTAACAAACTAAACTACTAGGAATGAGGTTAAATTTTATGAAAAGTTTGGGATTAGCATTATGCTCTTTTTAATATTTTCGTGTGTTGAAACACATCGACTTATTTTCTACTGTTAAGTCAATGCCAATATTTCCTATCTGCTAAGACAAATAACATATAATGAGTTGATTTAATAACAGGAATTTATTGGCTCAGTCTTGAGTCTAGGAGAAGGCCAAAACTGAGTTATCAGCAAGGTGACAGTTTCTCCCCAAAGACTATATAGCCTTCTGTGATTAGATGCTGGTGATCCTTGGGTTCTTTGCTTTTCTTTTACATAGCAGTGCATGTGATGATGTCACCTGTTTTCTCTTCCGGTTTCTGTAGACATCAAGCATGTTGCTTTATCCATGGCTTTCTCTTTGTCTGAAATTCATTTTGCTTATGAGGAACTCCAGAAATTCATATTAAATCCCATGCTGTTAATTTGGCCACACGTTAACAAAAATACCTTCAGAAGACCCTGTTTGCATTGGCTTCACCCTCACAGGAATTGGATTAAGGTGAACAACATTTTTCCCCCTGGGATACATAATTGATTCTACCACAGCAAACATTTCAGCTTTCAAATAAACCAAACTTTATAACAATATTTATCTTATATTTTAATTAATTATATTTCATAATATTGAGTCTAATTAGTAAATGGAATGACCTTTAGTTTTCATTTCTTGCACTGTTTTTTATTATTTATTTTTAATATTTTTTTATTTTTAAAAAGATATTTAGATTACAAAAATGTTACAGAAAAAGTATGATTCCCATATGCCACACTCCCCCATACCTCCCAAACCCTCCCACATAAACAACACCCTTCATTAGTGTGGCACATATATTGCAATTGATAAATGCATCCTGGAGCATTTCCACTTAGCATGGAACCTAGGTCACATTGTAGTCTACACTCTCTTCCATACATTTCTGCAAGTTATGGGAGGATATAAAATGGCCTATATCTGTTGTTGCAATGTCATTCAGGTTGATTCCCAAGTCCTGAAGTGGCCCACATATTACAACTGTTTTTCCCTTTCCCTGTCCCCAGAGCCTCCCTTGGCCACTGCCTCCACATCAATGCTGTAATTTCTTCCATTGCTAGAATCACAACATGTCTATAGTAGAATATCAGTATGTCCACCCTAATCCATAGTTCATTCCCCAAACCTGAGGATTCTGGGATGGTGATGTACACTCCACCACAAATGGAGGGGGTCTTTTATCCCATACAGCCAATGGATGGGACTTTCTTGCTTGCAGTTGTAGGTCCTCTCCTTTCCTTGGTATGGTGGTTGTCAATACTTGCCTCTTTGTTAGTTGCCCTGAGTGAGTCCAATGGACTGGAGAGTAGGTGCTGAAACTCTGATGAGGCTCCGGGCTCAGCTGGCACATGGACAGCCCAAAGATTCCAGTCATTTGGATGTATACCTACAAACTCCAGCACCAAGTATAGGTATAAATAGAATGGACAGATGAGCCTTGTGTAGGGAAAATGTAATCAAGTCCAATTCTTTCACTCTCAGGAGCACAAACTCCAAAGTAAGGACCACTGGCAAGGCACTAAACTCCAGAAATATCTGCCCTGACCATAGGACCTGGTTGTCTCCAGAGCCCTCAGGAGCCCTACTATTTGAGGTAGTATCTACATTGGCAGTCTGTGAGATCCTGCTGAGATGTGCATAAGTGTTACCTCTAGGATGCTCCTGACTCACTTTGAAGTCCCTTAGCTATATAAACTCGTTTGTATGTAACCTTTCCCCCTTTCATTCAATATATTTTTCCAATTGTATTGCTAGTTGGTGCTTGGTAGTAATCCCTCAGTGCCAGGGAGGCTCATCCCTGGGAGACATGTTCCATGCTGGAGGGAAGGTAATGTATTTATATGCTGTTTGGCTTAGAGAGGACCACGGTTGAGCAACATGGAGGCTCTCAGGAAGCAACTCTTAGGCACCCACAACACTAGGCTTAGTTTCAATTTCAAGAACAAAAGCTCATAAACATAGTCATACACTTTTATGAATTTTGATGATATTTAACATGGCCTGTGTTCATCATCACAAGAACGTGTAGAACACATCCATCACCTTCAAAATGCCACCTGTTCCATTTATTCTATTCCTCCCTCACCTTTCCCTTGGGACCCAGGACAACTACCAGTCTTCACTCTTTGCAGGACCAGAATCAGAGTTACTTGCAGCAACACTGAGGGTATGACACGCTCTGTCCTCCCCTATTGGACACCTCCGATGCTTTTGAGAGACTCCTGCCCCTTTATCTGAGAACATAGTGGGCCTCCTCCAGATGGGAGTCTAACATATACCCGCTCACTATGTGGGTCTCTACCCACTGATACAATACCTTATGTCAAGATGAACCCTCACACACTCTTTAGAAGCCTGCCCCAGGTGCACCCTCTCCCTAATGCCCCCCACATCCAACACCCTAAACCAGTAACCCTAACTTGCCCTATTGCCAATCCCAACATTGTAGTTTCAACCACATAATAACCAATCCCCAGTGTCCACCAGTCCCTCCCCCAACCCATCCCACAGTTCCATGGATGGTCCCAAACCCCTCCACACCCTACCCACCTTACATACCTGTACTGCATAACCCAATAGTATCACTGCACCACTGTCATGGAACTCCACTGCATAACTACACAGTTCCACCTTATCATATATTTTGCCCTTATGGGCATTGGCTCAGCACCTTCTTCCCCTTTTCTACTTCCTGAAAACCTATTTCCACATTCTAGCTAGCTCTGTGAGTCTGCTCAGTTTGCTTAATTCATATCAGTAGGTCCTTTAATGTTTGTCCTTGAGTGCCTGGCTTTCTTCACTTAACATAAGGTCTTCAAGATTCATCCATGTTATCACATGTGTTAATACTGAATTCCTCACAGCCACATAATATCCCATTGTATATATTTAACCAATTTGTTTATCTATTCATCTGTTGAAAGGCGTTTGGGTTGATTCCAACTTTGGGCAATAGTGCATAATGCCACTATGAACAGTGTTGTGCATATATCTCTCCTTGCTTTCGATTCTTCCGGCTAAATATCCAGCAGTGGAATTGCAGGATCATATGGCTGTTCTATAGATAGTTTTCTGAGGAACCACCAAACTGTCCTCCACAGTGGCTGCACAATTCTACATTCCAACCAGCAGTGGATAAGTGTTCCCATTCTTCCACATCCTCTCCAACACTTGTAGTCCTCTGTTTTTTTAATATCTGCCAGTATGACAGGTTTAAGTTGATATCTTATTGTAGTATTAAGTTGCAATTCCGTAATAGCTAGTGATGTTAAGCCTCTTCTCATGTGATTTTTAGCCATTTTTATTTCATCTTTAGAGAAATGACTATTCAAATCACTGGCTCATTTTTCAAATGGCTGTGTTTTATTTGGGGGGGGTGTTGGATTTCTTTATATATACAAGATATTGGGACCCTATCAAATATATGGTTACCAAATATTTTCTCCCATTGAGTAGTCTGCCTTTTCATATTCTTTAACAAACTCCTTTGAGGTGCAAAACTTTTTAATTTTGAGGAGGTCCCATTTATCTATATTTTTTTCTTTTACTAATTGTGCTTTGGGTGTAAAATTTATAAAACTATTTCCTATTACAAGATCCTGTACATGCTTCCCTACAATATCTGCCAAGGTTTTTATGGTCTTGGCTCTTATATTTAGGTCTTTGATCAGTCAACTTAATTTTTGTATGAGATGTGATATGGTGTTCCTCTCCCAATTTTTTTGGATATGGATATACAGGCCTTCAGGCACGATTTGTTGAAGAGGCCATTGTCTCCCAGTTGAATGGGCTTGTTGGCCTCATCAAATATGAGCTGACTGTATATGCAAGGGTCTATATCACAACTCACAATTTGGTTCCATTTGTCAGTATGTCTACCTTGTGTCCATACCATGCAATTTTGACCACTGTGGCTTTGTAGTATGTTTAATGTCAGGTAGTGTGATTCTGATTTCATTTTTCTTTTTTAATATGTCTTTGGATATTAGAGGCATCTTGCCCTTCCAGATACATTTAACAGTTAGTTTTTCCAATTCAGTAAAAAAAAAAATTGTTGTGGTGATTTTTATTGGGATTGCATTAGATTGTAGATCAGTTTGGGTAGGAAAGACATCTTAATGATGTTTAGTCTTCTTCTCCATGAACAGGAAATATTCTTCCATTTATTTAAGTCTTCTTTGATTTCCTTTAACAATGTTGTGTAGTTTTGCATATAAGTCATTTACATTTTTCATTAGATTTATTTCTAGGTATTTGATTCTTTGGGTTACTATTGTAAATGGGATTTTTTTTCTTGATTTCCTCCTCACATTGCTCTTTGTTGGTGTACAGAAATGCTACTGATTTTTGCATATTGATCATATACCTTGAGACTTTACTGAACTCATTTATAAGCTTTAGAAGCTTTGTTGTAGATTTCTCAGGGCTTTCTATGTATATGATCATGTAGTCTGCAAATAGTGAAATTTTTACCTCTTCTTTTGCAATTTTGATGCTGCTCATAACTTTTTCTTCTCTAAGTACTTGAGCAAGTACTTCTAACACAATGTTATATAGGTGTGGTGAAAGTGGGCATTCTTGTTTTATTCCTGAACTTATAGGGAAAGCTTTTGGAATTTCTGCATTGAATATGATGTAAGCTGTGAGGTTTTTCATATAAACCCTTTATCATTTCAAGGAAATTTAATTCTTTTCCTAACTTTATAGTGTTTTTTTTTCCAGGAAAGTGTTGTTTTTTGTTTTGTTTTGTTTTGTTTTTGTCAAATGCTTTTTCTCCAACTCTAGAGTTGAACATTTGATTTTTTTTCTTTCAATCTGTTTATGTGATGTATTAAATTAATTGAATTTCTTATGTTGAACCATACTTGCATACCATGGTTGAAACTTACTTGGTCATGGTGTATAATTCATTGATGTGTTGTTGAATATCATTAGGAAGTATTTTGTTGAGGATTATAGCATCTAGGTTCATTAGAGAGATTGGTTTATGGTTTTCCTTTCTTAAGCCATCTTAGTTTGGCTTTGGTTTTAGGGTGATATTGATATCATAGAATGAGTTAGGCAATGTTTCCTCCATTTCTATTTTTTGGAAGAGTTTAAACAGGATTGGATTTAGTTCTTTTTGGAATGTTTGGTAAATTTAACATTTGAAGCCATCTGGTCCTGGGATATTCATTGGGATGTTTTTGATCACTAATTCTATCTCCTTACCTATGATTAGTCTGTTGAGTTCACCAATTCATCAATGTAGGCTACATTCATCAATGTAGGCTGCTTGTGTGTTTCTAGGAATTTGTCCATTTCCTCTAAATTATTCATCTTGTTGGCATATAATTTTTCAAAGCATCCTTTTATGATACTCTATTTTTGTGGGGTCAGTGGTGATATCTCCTTCCTTATTTCTTATTTTATGTATCTGTATCTTCTCTCTTTTTTTCTTTGTTAGTCTAGTTAAGGGTGTGTCAATTATATTGATCTTGAAGAACCAATTTTTGGTTTTATATTTTCCAGTGTTTTCTTATTTTCAAAATATTTTTGTTCTGCTCTTATCTTTGTTATTTCCTTCTTTCTACTTCCTTTGGGTTTAGTTTTTTGTTCATTTTCTAATTCCTCCAGGTGTGCAATTTTGTCTTTGATTTTAGCTCATTCTTTTTTAATATAGGCATTTATGGCTATGAATTTTCCTCTCAGAAGAGCTTTGCTGCATCCCATAGATTTTGATATGTTGTGTTGTTATTTTCAATTGTTTTTAGGTAGATATTGATTTCTTTTCTGATTCCCTTCTTGACCCACTGTTTGTCCAAGTGTGTTGTTCAACTTCCATATATTTTTGCCTAATTTGGTTCTCTGTCCCTTATTATTTCAAGCTTTGTTCCATTGTCGTAGGAGATATTACTTTGTAAAATTTCAATCTTTCTGAATTCATTGAGAGTTGTTCTATGGCCTAGCATGTGTTCTGAGCTGAAGAATGATCCATGTGCACTTGAGAAGAATGTATATCCCGGTGAATTTGGATGTAATGTTCTGTATATGTCTATTAGGTCCAGATCTTCTAGTGTATTATTCAAAGTCTTTGTTTCTTTATTAATTCTCTGTCAAGATGTTCAGTCTAATGATTATAATCATGCTTTAAAGTCCCCTAATATAATTGTAGAGGTATCTATTTCTCCACTTATTTTTTCCAGTGTTTACCTCATGTATTTTGAGGCACCCTGGTTAAGTGCATAAATGTTTATCATTGTTCTTTCTTCTTGATCGATTACCCATTTTATTAATATATAGTGCCAGTTTTTGTTTCTTACAATAGTTTTGCATTTAAAGTATATTTTGTCTGATATTAGTATAGCTACTTCCACCCTTTTTTTAAATTATTGTTTTCTTGTAGTATTGTTTCCCAACCATTCACTTTCAGTCTCCTTGTATTCCTGGGTCTAAGGTGAGTTTCTTGTACACAGCATATAGATGGGTCATATTTCCTTATCCATTCTGCCAATTTGTTTCTCTTGACTGTTGAGTTTAATCTATTAACATTTAATGTTATTAATCTCAAGGAATTACATATATTAGCCATATTTTCTTTAGTTTTATGTTTGCCTTATGTTGTTTTTATTTCTCTTCTTATGTTTTTAGTTGTTCTTACACTCTCCTCCAACTCTCTCTCTCCTGTTTTTTTTTTCTTTTGACCTACAGAACTCCCTTTAGTACTTCTTGGAGTTCAGGTTTCTTATTGACATTCTTTCTTAATTTCTGTTTTTCTGTGAATATTTTGAACTCTCCTTCATTTTTCAATGTCAATTTTGCTGGACAGAGAATTCTTTCCTGGAATTTTTTTTTCTTTTAGTACCTTAACTATATCACACCACTGCCTTCATGCTGCCATGGGTTCAGATGAGAAATCTGCACTTAATTCTGTTGAGCTTCCCTTTTATGTGATGGTTCTTTTTTCTCTTGCTTCTTTCAGTTTTCTTGGTAACATGGGAATCCCAGGGGGTTCTGTGTATTATTTATGGTAATCTAAGCACCTCTTAAAATATATTTATATATATATATAAATAACATTTTTGTAAGCAAATGCACATATATGCATATATATTTATATATCATTTTACAAATAGTGGTATGTATTTTGAAAATTTTGATTTTTATCCACAATAAAAAATAAATAAATTTAAAAAAAGGAAAAAAAAGTGTTATCTTATAACTTAAATGATGTGATATAAAGTTAATCCAACATATACCATGTGATGAGATAAGATAGAGGAAAAATCTAACAAGATATTTGATTTATACATATATAAAAGCATACTAAAAACAAGGAAGAAATATTCTTGACCTTTAGAGTCCTCATTTCTATATCTGGTCATGTGGTCCTAATTTATATTTATAATTATCTTCTTCCACCACCCATCTCATATTACCTTTAACCTCAGAAAGCACATCAGCTTGACTTGGTACTTTGCCTGGTGGGATGAACTAACCATTCATTCTTTTTTTTTTTTTTGGCTTTTTTAGAAAAAAAATTAAAGATATTTATATTACATAAATGTTACACAAACATTATAGGGATTCCCATATGACCCACCTCCCACAACTCCCAGAACCTCCCACACAAACATCTTTCATTACTGTAGCAAATCACCTGCAATATATATACACATCCTGGGGCTTTGCCACTAAGCATGAACCATAGTTTACATTGTAGACCACACCCTCTTCCAGACAGTTCTGCATGTTTTATGCTGATGTAAAATGGCCTATATATGTCATTGCAATGTCACTCAGTATAATTCCCAAGTCCCAAAAAAAAAACCTGTATTACAATTGCTTTTCCTTTCCCTGCTCCCAAATTATCCAGTGGCCACTGGCTCCACATTAGTGTTGTAATTTCTTCCATTGCTTGACTCACAATATTTCTATAACAGAATTCATTCTTTCAGTTTCTGGTTCATTAGTAGTCCTTCTGGATTTGGGTTGTTGCTGTTTTCCATTTACTGTAATCACAGGATATGGGAGAACTAAAACACAGAAAAGGGGATCTCTTGTGCTCCAGGCAAATTCTTCTTTTCTTTCATTATATAATTGTAGTACTGCTTCCCCTTGATAATCAGGATTACTCACCCTAGCCAGGACAGTAATTTCCTTCTTGACCTGATGACTGAGAGATATGAGTTATGAGGCACACAAAGAAGCTGGTCAGCAGTTTTAATTTCTACTTCAGTAGGATCATTTTTGTGCCTCCCATTGGAAGCACTCTTCTTTAGGTACTAAGACCTGCAGTCCAGCAATGCTTAAGGTTGCATGGGCAGGAAGAAAAAAAATGTTCCTAGTGGATCACTAGTAGAAATAGTGAGTACTGCTATTCCATTTGCACCTCTTCATTCCTGGGGCCATGGAATCCTAGCTATGAGAAAATCAGCACCATACAGTGGACACTAATTTAGAGCATATAGACTCCTTCTTCCAACTTTGCTACATATTGTCACACAGTTGAAACAGTAACTGTGTCTTCAAAAGGCCATTCCACCCTTCTATAGATCCATCTCCTTCAAGGTTATGGGAAGCATGATAAGTCCGTAGAATTCCATGAGCAGGTGTCAATTTCAGTATTTCATTTTCCATGAAATGGTTTCCTTAATCAGCAGTAGTGATTTGGGGAATACCATGAAGTTGGATAAGGTGTAAATCCATGGATGGTAGTTTTGGAAGAACCATTGAATGCAGGAAAGCCACACCCATATATGGCATATATGTCCATTTCAATTAGAACAAAATACTCCCGCTTCTATGGTGGAAGTGGTCCAATATAATCAATCTGCCACCTGTTAGCAAACAGACCTCCTCAGGTTATGGTTCCATATCAGGGACTGAATGTTAGTCTCTGCAGATGGCAGAATGGTCATCAGCAGTGGCTGTAGCCAGGTCAGCCATGGAAAACAGAAGTCCATGTTGATGTGCCTATGCATAATCTACATTTATTCTTAAGTCAAATTATTATAATGAACTCCCCAAGTGGTCATAATTGTAGGCTAAGAAAGAGAATGTAATGTGGCATGAGTGGTGACCATGGGCATTTGGGTCACTTCATATTGTAACTTACATTTGCTTTTGAGGTCATTTCAAGCCCAATCTCATAAATACCACTTCCATTTGCTGATGGAATGCCACTCTGCACATCCAACATTACGGTTTGTTGGATCAGATGACACCCACTTCATGAAGAGCAACTAAGATCTTATGATAACTTGGTGACTTATGGTTAAGTATTAGGTCTCTATTAAGTCCCAGCAGCAGGTCAGAAGCAGTTTTGCAATAGAAGAATGGTAATCTGCAGAGGTTAGCAGTGATTTTCTCCAAAATCCTAAAAGTCTGTGCTTTTATTATCCTATGTAGACCTACCAAAGGCTGCAGTCAGCATCTCTATTTCCCGTTCTTGATTACTTCAGGGTCTTGATGGTTGCACTAAAGGTTCTTCCAGGAATGAGGCATTGCATTTGATTTATTATTTTGTGAGGTAGAGGCAGTTCTCACAGCTTCCATTTGGCATTTCCCACGATGATATCCCTCACTGCACAATCCAGGGAACCAATGTTGGGATTCTGCCAATTTCTGAGTATGTCTATTCCAATTACACTTTCTGGATTTTGGAGGATAATTATAGAAATGAGTCTGGGGACACACTAAAACCAATGTGAAATTGAAGTGAATGAAAGATCCATTGATGACTTGAAGTACAAAGCCCCTACTCTGACTGGTGGACCACCGCGACATTTTGAACATGCTAGATTTACTATCGCTTTTGAACCAGTGTCTAATTATCCCCCAAAATCTGATAATTTCTTTTACCCCAATGCAAAGTTAACATCATTAAAAAACTGTAGGTCCCTTTGGGATGCCTAAGAAGAAGATTAGTAGTATAAATTTTGGGCAGTGTAGTGTATATGCTCCCAAGGGGACTCAAACTTCCATTTATTCAAGGGGATCTTGGTTTGTAGTCTGTCTCAAGTCTGGGATTTTATTAAGGGGCTGTAATTCTGTTTTTTAATTCAAGTTTGAGTTTTGGTCACTTGACCTAGGTCTCCTTTCCTTTGATAGATCAAATGAGAATTTAGTAGACTTCCCATCTCTTTTATTTCTAGATTCCACATGTTGTACTAGCCAAAGCCTAGGTCTCTGTAAGTCAGACTATTCTGATTACTTCTTTGACTCTGCTGTCCATTTTGGTAGCCAGGTCAACATTGCCTTTGGTCATGAAGTGCTGACACTTGGCTTCTGCTAACCTATTTATTCTCATTGAATTTATGTATCAAAGTTCAGTGACAGCAATTCCCACAGTAATATCTGACCTTAAGAAGAGAGCAACAACAGAGTTTGTCAGGGATAATGGACTTATTCCTAACACTCCTGGTGAAAGGTATGTCCTCTGGACATTCCTGGAATGTGTGAGCCATTCTTTCATGCTAAATCCACCCTAATATTGCAATCTCTCTAAATTTTTGGATCCTCTCATCTACATTATATGAGGGAGTTCTGCCATTTCAACTTCAGGCAATATAGTCCAAATTTTAGTTTAAAAATGTCCGAGTCATTTCTAATTCCTTTATCTACAACATTGAATCCAGAATCTCTGTATAGTGGGCCCATAACAATAAATTCATTCTGATCCAATTGTATGTTCCTTCCACCATTACTACACACCCTTAATATCCATTCCAAAATATATACCCCTGATTACTTTCTATATAAATGTAGAAAATCATGCAGTGCTTTTGGAGTGTGATAGACTCCTCATTGGTCACATTGTGTACCTCAACTTCTGAGGCTTGTTGAAATATCAGTCTAGTTATAAGCCTGGAAGAAAAGATGGGTGGTGGGGTTGTCATGAAAAGAATTAGAAGTGCCTTGGAATCCATCTACTTTGGGGAATCCCATTACAGTTTCATCTGGTGAAACAGAATTAATCTCTTCATACAGAGATTTGTGGGCTGTTTCTTCATGGGTGGTAGTTATAGGTTTATCAGGCACATGATGGTGAATTTCTTCAGATAGAGATTGTATGGTTGATTCCTCAGGAAAGATTGGAGTTTGAATGTGTGATCTCTCAAGACAGACCATTTACAGGTTTATCTAAGAAAAACTCAGCAGAATCCAAGGTTTCAATGTACCCACAGACATCAATATCAACCCATATATCCCCATTCCATTTATCCTGTGCTTATTTTGGGAATTTGAAGTCTTCAGTTCATCCTTTTCATTTACATCTATATCCAGTGTGCTTGGAAACAGCCATTCAACATCATTATCTTTTTAAATTCCACAAAACTCTATTAAGGTTTAAAATATGCTGTCAATCAAAGCCTTGCCTCTTAGAAGCATTTGAATAGCCATATCCAGTAGAAATATTTTATGTTTCTCTAATGCTTGCTCATGCCAAGGACTACCAGTGCCATCTTGATTATTGGAAATGGAGTCATTTTTGCCTTTGAATATATTAGATTAGAGAACAAATTCCCCAAATACAAGAACCAAGTAAGAATTTCATCTTTAGATTCTACTTCTCAAGAAATACTCCCAGTACCAAAATCTGCAATATAAATATTATGGAAATTATTATAGAAATTGGCTCATGTTACTGTGGGAATGGGAAAGTAGAAATTCCATAGTTGCTGGCCACAAGTTTGGAATGCCAGTGAAAGTTTTTGATGAATTCCCCTGGAGAATCTGACTGGCTGAAGTAGAGATGGAAATTCTCCATTCTGACTGCTGAAATCATGCTTTCTTTTCCTAAGGACTTCAAATGATTGCATGAGACTTCTCTAATGACTGAAGCTAATCTCTTTAGTTGATATTAATAATAGATGTAATAGGCCATAGATGCAATCAACCTACTGAAAATTTAAACCCATAAAATATCCTCACATGAAAAATCAGGCCAGTGCTTGCTTAACCAAACAATGGGACATGATAACCTAACGAACTTGACACATGAACTTAACCATCACAATTACCATAATATGTGCTATTATAGCTACTTATAATGCAATATATATATATATATATATATATATATATATGCTAATTTATATGGTACTTTTTCTTCATTCCTAATATAGGGTATATATTCTTTATTTTGTATTTGCTTCACCAAATATTTATTAATTCATTAGTTTTTTAAAAAAGATTATAGTCATTTTTAGAGATTAATTTTTGGTTTACTTTCACCTCTTTAATGTGGGTATTATTTCTATTTTTTAAATTTATGTATGTATCTTCATTGGTTATTTATTTCTTTTTTTGTGTATAATTTGTTGTTTTTCTGATTTTTTAGGTAAAAATTTATATAGTTTTGCAGCTTTTCTTCTATTCTGTTATATTTAAGTCCATAAAAATTTCCTCTAAGCAAGGCTATTCCCACATCCTATCAGTTTTTTTAATTAAAAAAAAATTTAAAGTAGCTATAGATTATATAAAAGTTGCATAAGGATTATGAGATTCCCATATGCCCCATTCCCTCTCCCTCCCATACTTTCCCACATGAACAGCATCCTTCATTAGTGTGGTACATTTGTTACAACTGATGAGCACATATTGAAGCATTGATAATTACAGTGTATAAACTATCAGTTTTGATATGTTGTACTGTAATTATTAATTCAATATCGTTCTAATATTGATTATGATTTACTTTTGGGCTCATTAGTTATTCCAATGTGTAACTAGACACTGTTATTTTAAAATATAATTATTTTATTTCATTTTAGTTCAATTCAATATCATTCTTCTTGAACAGATCAATTATTTACAAGTTTGCAATTTAATTTTTCCTGTTATCTTGCTGTTATGGATTTTATGTTTCATTTTATTATTGTAAAATAACCTGTTTTATATGATTTCAATTATTTTAAATTGTTAGAGGGCTTTTGTATCAATCAGGACTTGCTTTATATCCATGAGTATTTCATATAAACCTGAGATGAATGTGTGTTCTGCTGTTTCTATGTGGAGTGTTTAGTAATGTCACTTAGATTCAACTTAGATATTAGTTGATGGTGTTTTCAGATTTTCCATATTCTTTATTATTTTCTTTTTACTAACTCTATTACTAAGAGAGGAGTTTAGAAATACCTGGTTATAAATGTGGATTTGTCTATATCTCTTTTCAATATTATCAGTTTTTACTTTATGTTTTTTTTTCAGCTATCTTCTTAGGATTATATGGTTTTGGTATATTGATCATTTTATAAATATGTAAAGCCTCTATTTATTCATTTTTGTTTATTTGTGGTAATAATAGAACTACTCCAGATTTCTTATGATTACAATTTTCATATTAGATTTTTTTTTATTGTGGGTAAAAATCAAATTTTTCACAATACAAACCAATATTTGTAAAATGATATATAGATATATATGCATATATATGCATTTGCTTACATAAATGTTATTTTTTTCATATATATTTTAAAAGATGCCTAGATTACATAAATGTTACACAAAAATTACTTGGATTCCCATGATTTCCACCTCCCATACCTCCCATAATATCAAACATAACCATCTTTCATTAGTGTGGCACATCACCTGCAATGGGTATACACATCCTGGGGCTTTTCCACCAAGCATAGACCACAGTTCACATCATAGACCATTCTCTCCCACACAGTTCAGCATGGTATATGATGATGTAAAATGGCCTATATCCATCGCCACAACCTCACTCAGGACAACCCCCAAGTCCTGAAAAAAACCCTGTATTACAACTGCCCTTCCCCTCCCCACCCCAAAAGCATCTGGTGGCCACTGGCTCCACCTCACTGTTATAATTTCTTCCATTGCTTGAGTCACAATATGTCTACAACAGAATACCATTAAGTCCACTCTAGTTCATAGCTAATCCCCCAATCCTGAGGGGACTGGAATGGTGATGTCCACTCCAACTCCAAGTGAAAGAGGGCTTATATCCCATGGATATGGTGGATGGGATTATCCTGCCTTCAGCTGCAGGCTCTCTCCATTCCCTGGGATGGCCATTGTCCATCATCGTCTCCTCACCAGGTGACTTGGGTGAGTCCATTGAACTGTAGAGTTGGAGTTGCAGCTCCACCGAGATTCCAGGCACAGCTGGCACATAGGCAGGCCAGAGGTTCCAGTCTCTGAAAGTACACCTACAAACTCCAGCCTCACATATAGGTTTGAATAGAAGGGACTGATCAACCATGTGCAGGGAGGACTTATTTGAGTCCAACTCTGTCTCTCTCAGGAGCACAGATTCCAAAATAGAGCCCACTGATAAGGTGTCAATCTCTGGGGCTATCCCCCCTTATATAGGACCTGGGTGTCTTCAGAGCCCTCAGGAGCCCCTCTGTGTGGGATAATATTCGCTTTGGTGCTCTATGAGATCCTACTGAGGTGTATGTAAATATTACCTCTGGGATGACCTCCTGACTCTCTTTGAAGTCTCAGCCACATGAACTCATTTGTCTTTACCTTTTCCCCCTTTTATTCATTTTTACTATTTTAATATTATCCTACCAAAGCCTAATATTTGAAGTGAGTTTTTGTAGAAATCATATACTTCAGTCATTTATTAAATCTATTCTGACAATTTCTGCCCTATAATCGGTGATTTTAAACCATTTCCATTTAATGTAATTATCAGTATGTTGGGGTATAATATTACATATTCATTATGTTTTGTCTGTAATTTTTAATTCATTTTCATAGGGAACAATTTATGTAATATATATATATATATATATATATATATATATATATATATAGAGAGAGAGAGAGAGAGAGAGAGAGAGAGAGTGAAAGACAGAGAGAGAGAGAGAGAAAGAGAAATGAATAGAGAAGATAGAGTGAGTAGCAAATAAACTCATTTCTCAGGTATAAATTCCTGAATTCAGGTCATAAATGTATCTGAATTCAGATCTTGAAGCAGTGCCTATTAAAAAGGCAGTAACAATTTCCTAACCAAAGATAACCAGCACCTGAGTTTTGTTCCTATTTTATGTACATTAATTCACATGAATTCCTATGCATGACACATGGCACTGGATTCAAATTCAGAGTTTCTTGGGCTTCATATCCCAAGAAGCCCAAGGCCTCAAAGGAAAACGTGCCCCTCATCACCATTTTTGGCCAGTTTGCTACCAGTCTAATTAGCCACTTGTGTGCTTCAGGAAATGCACACATTCTTATGATCACTTTAATCTAAAAAGTGAGGAGGAGAGAAAATGCAAATTGGTCCTGAATTGACATCTAGAAGGCACATTGGTAATATAATACAGCCTGGTTCATCCAGTCCCCATTTCTCAAGAGGGGCTGCCTAATGAGTATAAAAATTGATCATATTATTTCAACCTCTGCCTTCAGATCTACATTGCATAAAGAATGCCCTTAAGGGAAATGTGGAATTGAGAAACACGGCCTATTTCTAGATGGTGAGTCAATCTCAGGCTTTCATGAGTGAGAACTTCCTTACACACTGGGTTTTTCACTTGCTGTTAGCCCAGATGATAGCAGAGAATTAGGAAAAGACATGCTACAGTTAAAAATATATCTTGTAGGTTAGTTTGTAACATCTGCTCCCTTCTTTTCAAAAGAATGTAGATGAGAAACTAGGAGGTAACTCCATGCTTAATTCTTGATTTAAATTAATTAAATTCAGTATGTTTTACCCAGTCAGTATCTGACAAGCTGATTTATCTGATTCTTCTGTATTTTCTACCAACTAGATTGATCATATTTGCTATGTAACACTCTAAAATTTCTGATCAGGTTCTTATCCTCTCATTCTGATATTTTCACTTAGTAATCAAAATACTAATTCCACCACTGATTTCATAGATATCAAAGCCAATCAGTCTTTTAAGGAAAGAAAAGAGTGGAATTAGATATAAAATTTGGAATTTTTTTTTCCAATGGCACTCTCAAATATAAGTACACACATGAACATATTATAAACATGTATACAAAATTTATATGAATCTGCACACACTTATAGAGATTTTAAGGACAGATTTACCCAAAGATATATCAATATTTTCATTATTTTGTCAGCCAATTTTCCCACATAATTTTTCACAGCTCTGAAACATACATAGAATTTCCCTATTTGGGGGTAATTGAAATATTTTCTTCTGGGGACTAAGATCAGTGCCACAAATATCTAAGGTTTTTTTTTTCTTTCAAAAATTAAAACATTTTAGGAAAAGGAGAACATATTATGTTGATAAATTTAGTAAATTAATTTTACACTCCTATATTTACAATATGGTCCAAAACCTTTCCTCTTCCTCCCAGATTTCAAAGGCACATCAAGTGAAATAGACCAAATCACAGACAGATTTATTAATGTTCATTTTATTATAATTACCTCTACATGTTTAAAAAGAAAGTTCTTATACATGTTGATTTATTCCATATTGAAAGTATAACCCTAAGCACACTATTCATAACAGAAAAGCACCAAAGGCCCTGTGGCATAAGAGAACAGATGAAAATGTGTGAATGAGAAAGTTGCATTTTATTTTGTTTTTCTATTTTCATTGTGAAGGATCAGAATGATTGAGAAATATATCATTATGACCCTTGTAATGGAATTCTTGCTCATGGGATTCCCTGATGACTGGATGCTACAGAGACTCTATGCCACACTCTTCTTCATCATTTACTTGGCGTTGATAGGAAAACTTCTCATTATCACCCTCATCATCATTGACCAGCAACTCCAAGTTCCAATGTATTTCTTCCTGAAGAATTTGTCCTTGCTTGATATCTGCACTGATATTGTCACTGTCCCCAACTCTATCATGAACTCTCTGTCTAACAGCTATTCCATCTCCTTCCTAGGATGTGACACACACGTATTTTTGGTTATTGTTTTTGCTGGTGCAGAGTATGCCATCCTTATATTGATGTCCTGTGACCACTATGCTGCCAACTGCCATCCTCCGCACTATGAGGGCATCATGCACAGAGGTGCCTGTGTGCAGATGGCAACAGCATCATGGCTCAGTGGATGTGTTTATGGCTCCATTCATGCACAAGGTATATTCTCTGTCAGGTTCTGTGGGTCCAACATAGTGCATCAGTTTTTTGTGATGTTCCATCACTGCTTACACTTGCTTGTTCTGGGAAACACATTTTGGAAGATGCATTCATTTTTCTTATCTGTTTCTTTGCTTTTGTTTGTTTTATTTTAATGGTTGTTTCTTATGTTCACATTTTTTTCCACTGTTCTAAGAATCCCATCTGCAAAGCACAGAATTAAAACATTTTATTCCTGCCTGCCCCACCTCATTGTGATGACGCTTTTCCTGTTTTCTGGGATTAGTATGTACTAATTTTTTAGCAAAAAAATGTCAAATATTTATCTTCACTGAAATTGTTGGTATCTGTGCTTTACACTGTGTTACCCCAAACCTAAATCCTCTTATTTACAGCTTGAAAAATAAGGACATGCAGATAGCATTAGAAAAAGCACTAACTGGAAAAACATCTAAAATATTTTGTTGATTTCTATATTTAGTATTTAGTTAAAATGAAGACTTTTCCAAATAAAGATATAGCTCTTCTCTCCTATTAGTAATTGAGAGAATTTAACAATATGTTATCAAACAGTGTACCAGGTCAAAATTTTTATCTTATTTTATGTTCAGTAAATGAGCTGCTTGGAGTTATTTGACTGAATGGCTCTCCTTCCAGTATTTATTTCATATCATTGTGTTCTAATAGGGAGCAAATTCTGGTTGTTTTATATTCACTGTCAGTATTTCCCAATACATTACAATCTCCTAACATTTTTAGGGTTGTCACACACAAAAAAACATTTTTACTTCATTTAGGATGTACCTTTTAGATTTAGGATGATAAGTTAAAGTGAGGAAACATAAATATTTATAACTTGTTTTTAAGGGTTCTGTGGGCTCATGCTAATTATATATTTACTTGTGGATTTCAGAGCAGAGTCATCTTAAGAGTTGTCAGATTGTGATTTCTGGTCACTCAGGTATTAAAATTGTCCAAGATGGTGATAACAACATTCTCATTAAAATCCAGATTCAAAACCGAATCTCCTCAGGAACAGTTTCTTTTTATTTTTTTTTTTAATCAAGAAACATGGAATAGCATCCTGAAATAATTCTGAATGAGTCTCCATTATTCCGTCTAGTTCTCCTTTGCCTAATGCAGTATGATAGCACACATTTTTGTACATTCCTTTTCTTTTCTTTTCTTCTTTACTGTTTTCTATCTTCTGTTATATCTGCATTCTTACCTCCCCCCTTTCCTTTTCTCCTGACCTTTGTTGTTTCTCTTTTCTCTTTCTCTTATTTCTTTCTTCATCTTCTGTGGTTGGTATTTTCTTCTACATTTTAAGAATCTATTTTTGTTATCCCCACTTAATTATAGGCTACTTTCACTATTAATTGTTACTCTATTTTTATTCATCTCCATTATCCTACTACCTACATATAAACTCACATTGCTTCTACTTTCTTTTTGGTGACCTTAGTTGGTTGTGACCTCTGTTGTCTCTGGGTGTCCCAGTGCCACACTTAGCTGTGAGATCTTGTTCCAGTAGATGTAATTGACCTAAATTTATTGTTACTCATCTATCACAATGCTTTCCTTTCATTTTTCTTTCTGTCTTTGCCATTTTAATGCCATTGACTTATAAATTCATTATATTTCTGAGTATTATTAAAGGAAACCTCAGGTGAGAAGATTTTTCCAAAATCTCAGAAATTTCACACTTCTCTTTGGGTACATGTGATGTTTATTATCACTATATTTTATTGATATTGTTTTTAATAATTCACTATTTTAGACACTATTGAGTTTCCACTCAAATATTTTTCTCCCAGGATTTTCTGCATCCCAGTTAATTGTCATTTCATTCTTCATATTGGCCTGGATATGATATGGTAGTTTTGGATTCATTTGTTTTCTCACATCCACATGTAATAGATAAGAATATTATTTTTTCTCTGTTTTCAAAATATATCCAGGAATTAACCATTTATAAATTATACTGCTATCACCCTCGGACACACCTCATCACTTGTCAGTTAGCTTTTTGCTACAGTTATTGACCCAGTTGGCTTGCTTCCTTCCTCACTTGAATTCAGTCCATGTTCCGTGAGGGATCATCACTAATGACACCGAAACCAAAGTCCTCCCAGTGTCCGCCAATGCTCTCCACTGACAGTTACTCAATTTCATCTCCATCCTGATTTCTCCCATTCAGCACCTCCTTCAGCTCCAGTGTCCTTTTTGCTCCTGCCTCAGGCACATTTTGCCATTGATGCTCCTTCTGGCAAAATTGCTCTACCTCCAGGTATCTGCTCAGTTACATCTTCACTCTTCCAAATCATTGTTTTGTAACATTATGAGTGAAATAAAGCTCTGTGTGTGTGTGTGTGTATAATTACCCATAGTAAGTCACAGCTACCCTAAGCAAACAAACACCTTGACTGAAAATTTAACTTATTTAACATGCAATGTAACCAGTTCCCTTGTGTAGAGATAAGTGCCTACACTTCAAGATAAATCTAGAGCTAGTAGGGTATTCTGATCTAGTTTAGAGCAGTTTAATCTTCTATAAGTTTCCTTCAAGTGAAGTATTTCCAAGGGTTTAGATTTCAGGTCAGGCAGAGGTTTCCTGTTTATATAATGATGTGGAATTAAAAACTACACTGAAGCTGCAGCTCTATACTGAAACATCAATTATAAATATAATTAAAATGTATTTTATAATTTTATAGGGGCCATTTAGCTCCTCTAAATATAGTGACATTGTCATTGAATTTGGATTTATTTGAAAAACAAAGCAAATCTTTCCTTCTACTTCTTACTGCATCTGTTCAGATATCTTCCTTCCAAAAATTATATTAATTTTTCTAGTGTAATTCTTTGAAATCAATTTTCATTGTTTTATTTCATAACAATGTAAGAAAATTAATCTAAAATACCAGAATACAAAGAAAATAATTTAAGTTAACCTATATTTTAATCTGAATAAGCAACATTATTTATGAGTACAATATCTTGAAAACTAGTATTTAGGTAATAGTTCCAGTATAATTTATTTTGTAAAGACTGTATAGAAAACTAATATTTATAAATTTTAATTTTTATTGTAGAAATTTAAATACAACTCAAAAATTTGCATTTTACAATTTACAGGTTAAAATGCACTCACAATATTGCAATGTCATCGATATGCATACCTAATGTTTACATTACCTCAAACATAAAATCTGAAACATTTTTAGATATTATATTATGTTTTCTTTAAGTGAACTAAAATTTTGTTAGTACTGATGTATCTTCTATTATTTCTCATCACAATCTTCAGAAATTCCAAAAGGCTGGTATTAAAAGCAGTTTATTTTACCTTCTTCAATCTTCTAAATCATGCCAGTTTCAATTAGTCTTCAGATTTACAGGCCAAAATAAGAGTATGCAAAATATGTTTTAACACATTTATGATGTTTGTTTACAGTTATGAGAGAAATACCTTCAAATTTCACATAGTGGAAAAAAAAATACCCTAAATAATAAAAGGCATGATGGGCCAAGATTCTGCTTAGTAAAAGATATCTCACATCAATCCTTTTACAACAAATTCTTAAAAGCATTAAAGGAAATGTGTCTTCTAATTGACAATGTATTCATGTGGTAGAAGTTACAACCAAACTATTCCATTTTCTATAAAGAAAAAATCAAACTATTCCATTTTCTAAAAAAAATTATTGTTGCTTGGAAAATATGCTTCACTTTTCATCTCAAATTTACTTTAAATATTCACATAGAATTATGTTATTTCTCTGAATAGAAAGGTTTCCCACAATAGTTTTCAATTAAGATGGAAAAATTTACTTCATAATTGTAATCACAATTAATAACTGATTAGTGGATCAAAAATTTATTCAGTAATATAGATGGCATTCAGACCTATAAAAAGAATGATCTGATATTTGCTGTGTAATTCTACCCATTAGGAGTACTTAGGCCAAGAATCTGATATATGTTCCATTCAGTTGCAGTATGTATTTGTGATCTGTTCAACAAAAAAAATATTAACACAATGTCAAGCTTTTTGTCCTTTTTTCTTCTTTTCTTTCATTCATTCTTTTTCTTTTTCTGAAGGAGCAGCTCAATGATTATGTGGTTGCTTATTACAATTACAGAAAGCCTAAGGGGAAAGGTACAAAATGGCACTTAACACCAATGCCAGTGTTCATTTGATATGGTTACAACTAGGGATATTACTAATTTTGTGTTACTCATCACAGAATGTAAATCAAAGGCATTAACTTGAACTTGAGGTATATACACAATACACAGACAACCTTATACAAAATGCTTTTCATAAGTAACACTACACTTCAAAATATTGGAACTGAGTATCTGTACTGATTTGTATTTTGACTTAGAACAAGATGATAACATTCAACTAGAGAGTTTATACTTACAGTAAAGCTCTTCAAATTAACATTGTCTTCTTCTCCCATTATACTTTTCACAGGCTTCACAATGTCCCGATAAGGTACATTATGAGAAAAATGTCAGTCACAACTTTAAGATCTTATTTTAAAAGGAACTGAGGTAAAAGCAAATTGGAAGATGATACTTGTTCTTTGATTTCAAATAAGTGGTCTTAATCTTACCTCTTATAATAAGTGTTTATATCAGTTCATTATAAATATATTTAAAACATTCATTTTAGCAGCTTTCAGGTAAAGTCCAGCACTTCATTTATACAAAATTTATGAGAAAAGTTCAATAGAAATCATTTAATCTTCAATTTTGACATCATCCATTCAAGTCCTTAGCACAATCCCTCCCTGGTAAGAGCACAGCATGCCTGGATATGACATTCATGATCTTTAAAGGAAGTTAGTTTAAAAAACTAGTAGATTTCTGTTACATTAATACATTCTTTAACATCTTGTGTATTAGTAAAAATCAGCAAACCAGCTTTTCTTATGTCCTCACATGCTAACATATTACATGGTTCTTCTCTAGTTACAGAAATCATTTCTCTGCCTGTGCTGTCCACATCACCTATTACAAATTCAGTTTTAGTATAGTAAGTGTTCCAGGAAAATGAAGAGATTCTTGACCACCAATATTCCATGTTAGAAAATGTATTATTAACCACTAGCTCTTCTCCATTACTTCCTATTTAGGTAATGTACATATAACTTAATTCATAGAAATTGGTAAAGGATGGTAGAATTCTCAGGCCAACATTGAGAACTTTGTGCTCCTGGTGATTGAACAGTCTCCAAATCCTAGTGAAGGGAATTCCCATTCTCCAGCTGCAGACCCTCTCCAGCCTCCAGGGCCACCTGGCTTTCCCAAGTTCAGCCTAAGCAAGAGGAGAGGGACATGGAGAGCCTTGGCTTCTACAACTGTGGCTCCAATATTTGTGGCCATTGGGTTCCCTGGAGCCCAGAAGGAGGTAAAAGCCCAGGCTGCCCTGCCAAGTGCAAGGCCCTGCTGCTGCTGCTGCAGTTCATACCTGGCTCAGACATCATTTGTGCTCATTGGATTCACCCAGGACAACTAACAAGGAGATGGTGATGGACAGCAACCATCTCAAGGAAGAGGGAGAGTCTGCAACTGCAAGCAAGAAATATAATAGTCCCATCCATCTGCACATGGGATTGAAGACCCCTCTCAATTAGAGGTAGAATAAGCATCACCATCCCAGAATCCTTAGGATTGGGGAATGAACAATAGACTAGAGTAAACTTAGTGCTATTCTGAGGGAAGGAAGAGGTGAAAAATAGGTGTAATATGGGGGCACTTTCAGCACACTTGAATTTTCCTGAATGACTTTGCAATGACAGATATGGGCCATTATATATTTTGTCATAACTTACAAAATTATGTGGAAGAGAGTGTAACTATAATGTGGATTGTAATCCATGATTAGTAACAATGCTCCCATATATATTCATCACTTGTAACAAATGTTCCACACTAATGAAGAAGGTTGTTAATATGGAAAAGTGTGGAGCATTAAGGAGTGGGACATATGGGAATCCCCTATATTTTTTATGTAACATTTATGTAATCTATTAATTTATTAAATTTATTAAAAAATAAATTTAAAAATTTGAAAATTTAAATAAAAACAAAAAATCTAAAATGTGACTAAAATTTAAAATATTGTCAAAATAACATCCCATTTAAACTTTTTACTGTTTACAGAACTATCAGGTGTTTCCAGTTTTGGAATATATTTTTCCATTGTGAATTAAAATACATATATTTTGATAATGTTAAAAAAAAAGAGAGAAGACAATGGGCAAGGACAAAGAAGAATTCAAAGCTTGAATAGAAATATAATAGAGCATACACTAGAAGCATACAACAGCAGATTTGAATTTATATAAGAAAGAATTAGCAACCTAAAAGACATAACATCTGAAGTTGAAAGGAGAGTAGAGCAGAGAGATAAGAACAGAAAAAAAAATTGATCAGTGGCTCAAAAAGTTGGATGATAGCATGAAGCAAACCAATGTATGTGTCATGGGAGATTCAGAAGGAAAAGTGAAGAGAAAAAGTACAGAAAGAATATTGTATGAAATAATGGCTGAAAATTTCAATAAAAGGCAGGAATATACATATCTAAGAAGCACAACATACTCAAATCAGAATAAATCCAAACAGACCTAAAACAAGATGCATATTATACAGAATGTTAAATGCTAAAGATAAAGAGAAAATTCTGAAAGCAGCAAAGAAGATGTGAAAGTCACATACAAGGGATGTCCAGTAAGACTTAGTGTGGATTACCCAACAGAAACCATGGAGGTGAGAAGACAGATTTTTGATATATTTAAGAAACTGAAAGAGAAAAAGTAATAGCAAAGAATTCTTTATCGAGCAAAATTGTCCTTCAGAAATACAAGTGGGCTTAAAAGAGTTGCAGATAGAAAATAAGAGAGCTTGTAAACAAATATCCAATTCTGCAGGAAACATTAAGAGGAGCTTTGCAGGCTGAAAGGAAAAGAGAGAAGAGAAACTATTGGAAGAGACTATAGGAGTTAAGACTATTTGAAAGAGTAACCAATAGGGTAAAAGGAAAAAGAAAAATATGATATGATATATGAAAACCAAATGAAAAAAGTGGTTGAAATAGGTGATGCTTTTTCAGTAATACTGTTAAATGTTAATGGATTAAACTCCCAAATCAAAAGATACAAACTGACAGAATGGGTAAAAAACCATAATCCATCCATAGGATTCTGTCTGCTAGAGACTCACTATAATCCAAAAAAAAAAAAAAAAAAAAAAAAAAAAATGTGTTGACAAAGAAAAGCTGGAAAACGTTATTTCATGCAACCAGTAAGAAAAAAGAGCAGGGATAGCTATAATAATAAGAGACAAAACATACTTCAAATGCAAAACAGTTACAAGAGATTATGCATAAATGTTAATGCACCTAAACAGGATGCCATAATATACTTGACACAAAATCTGGCAAAACTGAAAAGAAAGAGATGTCTCTAAATTTATAGTTAGAGACTTCAAATGCTACTCACATCAATAGATAAAATCTAAACAAAATATCAACAAGCAAACAAATAACTTGAACAATATGATAAATGAGCCAGACCTGACAGATATAGACAAAACATTGTACCCCAAATAAGCAGGTTATAAATTCTATACATTTTATTTAAGTGTCATCCTTTCTCCACACAGACTACATGTTGAGTCACAAAACAGGTCTCAAAAAATATAAAATGATTGAAATTATACAAAGCACTTTCTCATCATATTGGAATGAAGCTGGAAATCAATAATATGTGCAAAAGTAGAAAAATTTCAAATTTGTGGAGGATAAAAAACACATGACTAAACAATCAGTGAACCAAAGAAGAAATTGCAAGAGAAAATAGTAAATATCTAGACAAAAGAAAAGTAGAATACAATATATCAAAACATATGGGATACAGCGAAGGCAGTGCTGATAGGGAAAGATATAACCCTAAACACCTATATTAAACAAACCCTAACAACAGCTAAAGTTTGAAGGTGTTCAGGTCGCAAAGAGGCCTGTACCAGTGATTTTGACTCCACCCCCAGCATGATGGGAAGCTGGGTTGATTGAAAATCACATGACAGTAGGGGCTAGCTTCTTTCACCTAGATTGGACTGCAGCCTTAGCCTAGGCTTCAACCCAACCTCTAACTGGGAGGCGTCTAGAGGGCCCTGCACCAGCCTCCCTAGGTAACTGCAGGGACATTTGCCTGGCACAGACTGAATAGTTGGAAGTCAACTGGGTTAACCACAGTCATTTTGGACCCACATGGCATAGACTGCTGCCCAGACCTGCATCTCCATCCCTGTCCCAGCAGGAGAGAAAGGGGTATGAAGCTTCATCAGTCTCTATGGGCCACCACAGTCTAGGCCTGCACAACTTGGATTATTACACACAGCTGTGGCTCTGTCCCAAACCCTGGCAAAAGAGAAGGTTGGGAGAAGGTTCATCTGTCTTTTGGGCAATGCAGGCAGCTTGAGCCTCCATAGTTTATATCACCAACCAGCAAGGGAGAAAGGGCTCCTACTACAAGACCAACAAGGGAGAAAGGGCAAGAAAGCCCTAAACAAAAGAGAGAAATGACACCCATAATAAATATTCTATTAAGCCAGATTCCAAAATCCAACAAAAAATTACAATCCACACCAAGAAATTGAAAGATATGGCCCAGTAAAGGAATAAGATTAGCCTCCAGATGACACAAAGGAATTAAGACAGCTAATCATAGATGTTCAAGCAAATCTCCTTAATAAATTCAATGAGATAGTTAAAGAGAGTAAGAATATTAAGAAGACACTGGACACGCACAAAGAAGAATTTGAAAGCATTTATAGAAAAATAGCAGATGTTATTTGAATGAAAGAGGCAATAAATGAAATTAAAAATACACTGGAATCATATAATAGCAGATTTGAGGAGGTAGAGGAAAGGATTGGTAAGCTTGAAATGGCCTCTAAAAGCAAACATACAAAAGAACTAATGAAAAAAAGAATGGAAAGAATTGAACAAAATCTCAGGGAATGACAGCAAAAGACATGCAAACATATGTGTAATGGGTGTCATAGAAGGAAAATAGAAGGGGAAAGGAGCATAAGGAATATCTGAAGAAATAGTGGTAGAAAATATCCCAACCTTATTGAAGGACATGGATATCCATGTCCAAGAAGCACAACATACTCCCATCTGAATAAACCCATATAGACCAACTCCAAGACACATGCTAATCAGAATGTAAAATGCCAAAGATAAAGGGAGAATTCTGAGAGCAGCAAGAGAAAAGCAATGCATAACATATAAGGGATACCCAATAAGATTAAGTGCTGATTTCTCATCAGAAACCATTGAGGCAAGAAGACAGTGGTATGATATATTTAAGATACTGCAAGAGAAAAACTTCAAGCCAAGAATCTTATTTACAACAAGACTGCATTTCAAAAATGAAGATGAGTTTAGAATATTCACAGATAAACAGAAATGGAGAGAGTCTGTAACCAAGAGACCTGCTGTATAGGAAAAAATAAAGGTTGTGCTACAGTCTGAAAAGAAAAGACAGGAAAGAGAGGCCTGGAAGAGAGTCTAGAAATGGAGATTATATCAGTAAAAGTAACTAAAAGTTTCCAAAGAGGGGTAAAAATAAAATATGACAGATAAAACTCAAAGGACAAAATGGGTGAAATAAGAACTGCCTTTAAAGTAATAACATTGAATGTTAATGGATTAAACTCCCCAATCAAAAGACACAGACAGGCATAATGGATAAGAAAATATGAGCTACTATTGTGCTTTCTGCAAGAGATTCACCTTAGACCCAAGGATACCAATAAATTGAAAGTGAAAGGCTGGAGAAAAATATTCCATGCATTCAGTAATAAAAACAAAACAAAACAAAAGTGGGGCAGAGTACCTATACTTATTTTAGATGAAATAGATTTTAAAAGACATTAGTAATGTGCAGTCTGAGGAGGAAGTCAGGAAAAAATTCCAATTACAATAGCAACTGAAAGAATCAAATATTTAGAAATAAACTTAAGCAATTGATGTAAAGCACTTGTATTTAGAAAACTCCAACTCATTGTTAAAAGAAATTTAAAAAGATGAAATAATTGGAAGAACATTCCATGCTCATGGATTAGAATACTAAATATCATTAAGATGTCAATTCTACCCAAATTGATATACAGATTCAATGCAATCCCAATAATAATTCCACCAGCAATTTTTTTTAAATTTATTTTTATTGTGGGTAAAAATAAAAATTCTCACAATACATACAAACATTTGCAAAATGATATATAAATATATATGCATATATGTGTATTTGCTTACAAAAATGTTATTTAGGGAAGAGTTGTGGCTCAATCAGTAGGGCTCCCGTTTACCATATGGGAGGCCCCGGGTTTGGTTCCCGGGGTCTCCTGGTTCGGTTCCCGGGGCCTCCTTGTGAAGGCAAGCCTGCCCGCACGGCGTGGTTAGCTGACCCAGCGAGCACAAGCAGCAAGGGGGGGATAAATGAATAAATAAATAAAAAATCTTTAAAAAAATGTTATTTATATATATATATATACACATATATTTTAAGAGGTGCTTAGATTACCCAAAATATTACATGGAACCATAAATGGAAAACATGATTCTCAAATTTATTTGGAAGGGTAAGGAGTGCTGAATAGCCCAAAATAGCTTAAAAAGGAAAAATGAAGTTGGAGGACTCTCATTTCCAAACTTTAAATCATATTACCTCTCGACAGTGGTAAAAACAGCATGGTACTGGCATAAAAACAGACACATAGACCAATGGAACCAAATTGATGATTAAGAAACTGACCCTCACATCCATGGGCAAGTGATATTTGACAAGCCTGGGAAACCCACCCAACTCAAACGGAACAGTCCATTCAACAAATGGTGCTAAGAGTACTGGACATCCATTGCCAAAAGAAGGAAAGTGGACCCCTATCTCACACCTTATATGAAAATCAACTCAAAATGTTTCAAAAACCTAAATATAAAAGCAAGAACAATAAAGATTCTAGAAGAAAGTGTAGGAAAATATCCTCAAGACCTGATGGTAGGTGGTAGATTCTTAAAGGAGAGAAGAGGAGGACTGAGATGAACTACTGATGTTTAATGTATGGAGAAGTTTTAATGAACTTTATTGTAAAAGTGTGGAAATGTATAGATTTGATAGTAAAACATTATAGTCAGTAAGAGCTGGTTTATAAATTAGAATGTGACTGAAAAGAGTAGTCTAGGGTTGTAAATGCCAACTGAAAGAAAGCTACAGAATAAACTAGGGACTGAATAACACAGTAAACCCAGAGTTGGATGAGAATTGTGGTTGATGATACAGATGCAAGAGTGTCCTTTGTGAGCTAGAGCATCACTATTGCAGGGTGGGAGAATGTGGTGAAGCATGGGAAAAATAGAACTGGAGTGACCTATGGACTGTGGTTAACAGTAATAATGCAATATTCATGCATCTAAGCCAAAGATGTACTGTGATGATAATGGGGGAGTATGGAAAAAGCATACTAAATGTACACTATGGACCTGGACCTGGTAATAGTCTGATGATATTATCTCATAATCTGTAACAAATGTTCTACCACAGGGTAGTGTGTTGATAAAGGGGTGTTGTATGGGAATCTTGCACATGTGCATGATTGTTTTGTAAGTTTACAATTTCTTTCATAAAAATATATTTTAAAAATAATAATAGAATGGGTTGGGGGAAAATATACCAAATGTAAGATAAGGACTATTGTCAGTAGTAAAATTTTGATGATATGATTTCATCATTTATAACAAATGTCTCACAAAAATGCAAGGTGTTGGTAGTGGGTTGATGTAGGGGACCCTGCATGATGTTATGCATGTTTGCTTTGTAAGTTCACAACTTTTATTATACACTTATTGTTTATGTATGTTCCTATTAAAATGATATAAAAATAATAATAATAGGGTGGGTTGGGTAAAAACACACCAAATGTAAGATACTTTGGTTGGCAGCAATATTTTGAGAACACTCTTTAATCATTGGTTAAAAATGTTTCACAACAGGGACTCTCAAGATGGCGTTAGTGTAGGAGGGCACACACTGCAAGCTCCCAGAGCAAGGCGGATTGTGGACGGGGTCCTGCTCGGGGGTCTGTGCTGTGCACGTGTGGAGTGAGAAGCTTGGGACATCTACTGCACAGATCAACGGCGTAGACAGAACAGTGGAGATTCGTGAGTTTTAAGGCTGCCGGTGGTGGTTGGCACAGACGGCTGAGCCCCACGGGTAGGGAGAAAATATAAAATAAAATAAAATGGCCACTTGGAGCTGCGAGAAGGCGAGAAAGTTTTATTTTCTGGGGATCTGGCTGCCTGGCGCCCCTTGGATCTTGCGTGAACAGAACAAACAAGCTAATTGGCACCCGATGAACCAGAGCAGGGATTCAGGTGGTGGGCGGGATGGAGCTGATTTCCATAGTGACCCAGGGATAAGACACGGGCCGCTGCGGAGCCAGGAAGAAGGGACACATCCCAAAAGAGGGAGAGTTCTGTTGGAGGACAGGGAAGGGTATTTTTTATTTTTAGACATCGATCTGACTGCCTGCACCGCCCCATAGCTTTGGGGAGCAGATAAGCCGACCTGAACCAGCATGAGGCTGAGAACAGAGGCAAATCTGCACTCAAACTGATTTACTTAGCAACCGGTGACACTTGAGCTCGGCTCCAGAAGGGGTGGAATCGGCCATCTTTAGCACTTCGCAGAGACTAACATCAGAGCTACAGCTACCCTGGGGAGTCCAGGAAGTGGGACGTGCTTGATTAATTTCCACAGGCCCAGCTCGGGTCCTTCCATAAGGGGGTTGGTCTAGAGGAGGAATTATTTTGGGTCCAGTATTTCGCTAAAAAATTTAAAATTAAAATTAAAAAAAAAAGTGAGAAGGTCACTTCAATAAATGAAAAATAAATTCTTTTTAATTTAGTTTAATAGCTAAAAGCTGTTTCAGGACCTGCATATAGAACCCTGTGGGGAAATTGATTGATTAACACAAGTAAGCAGGAAGGATCCACGTGGACCCTAGGGAAATCATTGACCCCCCTTAGATCTGTTTGACTGCTTGCCTATGTGGATCTTTAGTTTCTCTGTTTCTTTCAGGTCCCTTGCTTTTCTTTCCTCTTTCCTATCCACTATCTTTTCTCTTCCATTTTTTTTTAATTAGGTGCTGCTAGCTTGTCATTTCTTTACTGTGCTTCTTTTTCAATAATTTCCCACTCGCTGTATATATTGATTTTGTATTACAAACTATCGCATAAAATTCCTACATCTTTCTGCCTTCTGTTTTCTGTTGTGGCTCTTAGATACAACGTTTTCTCATAGGCCCACAACTCAAGGGTGTCAATTTCTATTCCATCTATTTTGTTTTCTTCTTTATTTATTATTAGCATTTACTTTTTCATCTCAGACATTTCTTTATTATTTCTCTCCCTCCTCATAATTCTAGCCTTCTAAATCACTATATACATATTCCTCCATTTGTTTTCCCAGTCCATTGTAGGAACTCCATTTTTTTTCCTGGTACTCTACACTGCCAACACAAGTTAAATATTCATCTCTTTAAGTCTCATTTTGCCCCTCTTCTGACTTTTATCAATATTACTATTATCCTTCTTCCTTCCTTACATCTTTTGACTCCTCTGGACCTAACCTTTTGCCTTCAAGGGAACATAGAAAGAAGTAAGGAAATAAAACAAGAAGAAAAACTGCCAAAGAGAAAACTTAACTCACACGCAGAACCAACAGCTAAATAAAACTCTAGAGCATAGAGAAAAGCTAATCAACTGAACAAACCCATCAAGATAATATGATGACCAGAGGGCAACAGAAAAATACAAATGACTCTGAGAAACTGGAAAACATTGACCAGTCCAATGCACAAAATAAAAACCAGGAAGCAATGCAGAACATTGAACAACTAATAAAAGCTATCCAAACAAATATCATGGACCAACTTAAAGAACTGAAGGAAGAGATTAAGGATATAAAGAGGACACTGGGAGAACATACTGAAGAAAAAGCAAACATGCTTAAAAAGTAATGGATATAATGGTGAAAAATGGCACAAGCCAAGAAATGGAAAAGACAGTGGACTCACATAACAGCAGATTTGAACAGGCAGAGGAAAGAATTAGTGATATGGAAGAAAATACAGCTGAAATTAAAGAGATTGTAGAAGAGATAGACAAAATTATAGAAAAAATCCAGCATGGACTCAGGGAATTAACCGATAATACAAAATGCACAAACAGACGCATTACGGGCATCCCAGAAGAAGAAGAGAAGGAAAAGGGAACAGAAGGAGTGTTGAAGGAAATAATGGCTGAAAACTTCCCAATGCTATTGAGAGAGATGGATGTGCAGATCTAGGAAGCACAGCGCACCCAAAATAGTATAAATCCAAACAGGCCAACTCCAAGACATATACTTGTCAAAATGTCCAATGCTCAAAACAAAGAGAAAATACTCAAGGCAGCAAGAGAAAAGAACACCATCACATACAAGGGAAGCACAATAAGATTAAGTGCTGATTTCTCAGCTGAAACCATGGAGGCAAGAAGACAGTGGTATGACATAGTCAAAACACTAAAAGAAAAAAATTTCCAGCCACGAATTCTCTATCCAGCAAAATTGGCATTCAAAAATAATGGAGAGTTGAAAATATTCACAGATAAACAGAAATTAAGAGAGTATGTTAAGAAGACACCAGCACTACAAGAAATACTAAAGGAATCTCTACAAGTTGAAAGGAAAAAACAAGGGAAAGAGAGTTGGAGGAGAGTTTAAAAACAACTGAAAAGACAAAAAGAGAAACAAAACAATATATGACATACATTAACCCAAAGAAAAAATGGCTGAAGTAAGAAATTCATTACGAGTAATAACACTAAATGTTAATGGAATAAATTCACCAATCAAAAGACACAGATTGGCAGAATGGATAAGAAAATATGATCCATGTATATGCTGTCTACAAGAAACCCAGCTTTGACCCAGGGATTCAAGGAGGCTGAAAGTGAATGGCTGGAAAACCATTTTACAAGCTAATAATAGCCAAAAAAGGGCAGGAGTAGCTATTCTAATATCAGCCAAAATAGACTTTAAATGCAAAACTATTATAAGAGTCAAAGATGGACACTACATATTAGTAAAAGGAGTATTCTCTCAAGAAGAGAGAACAAACATCCTCATTTACGCACCTAACCGGGGTGCCCCAAAATACGTGTGGCAAACTCTGGAAAAACTAAGAGGAGAAATAAATGCCTCTACAATTATAGCAGGGGACTTCAATACACCACTATCATCATTAGACAGAACATCTAGACAAAGAATCAATAAAGAAACGAAGGCACTCAACAATACATTAGAAGATTTGGACTTAATAGACATATACAGAACACTACACCCAAATACAGTGGGATTTACATTCTTCTCCAGGGCCCATGGAACATACTCCAAAATAGACCACATGCTAGGCCACAGAACAACACTCAATGAATTCAGAAATATTGAGATTTTACAAAGTAATTTCTCTGACCACAACGGCATGAAGTTGGAAATCACTAAGGGCCAGAGAAACAGGTTAGGCACAAGGATATGGAAGTTAAACAACACACTCTTAGAAAAACAGTGGGTCAAAGAGGAAAACCCAAAAGAATCGGTAAATACCTTGAAACTAATGAAAATGACAACACAACATATCAAAACCTATGGGATGCAGCGAAAGCAATCCTGAGAGGGAAATTCATAGCCCTAAATTCATATATTAAAAAAGAAGAAAGAGCTAAAATTGAAGAACTAACAGGACACTTGGAGGAATTGGAAAAACAACAACAAACTAAACCTAAAAGAAGTAGAAAGAAGGAAATAACAAAGATTAGAGCAGAACTAAATGAAATAGAGAATAAGAAAGCATGGGAAACAATAAACAAAACCAAAAGTTGGTTCTTCGAGAATATCAATAAAATTGACAAACCCTTAGCCAGACTAACAAAGAAAAAGAGAGAACAGATGCAAATACATAAAATAAGGAATGAGCAAGGTGATATCACTAGTGACCGAGAGAAATAAAGAGTATCATAAGAGGATACTTTGAAAAATTATATGCCAACAAGAATGACAATTTAGAGGAAATAGACAAGTTTCTAAAAACCCACAAGCAGCTGACATTGATGAAAGAAGAAACAGATGAACTCAACAGTCCTATTACAACTAAAGAGATAGACTCAGTAATCAAACACCTCACAACTAAGAAGAGTCCCGGACCAGATAGCTTCACAGCTGAATTCTATCCAACATTGCAGAAAGAGCTAACACCAATTCTACTTAAGCTCTTCCAAAAAATAGAATTAGAAGGAATATTGCCTAACTCATTCAATGATGCCAACATTACCCTAATACAAAACCAAATAAAGATATCACAAGAAAGGAAAATTACAGACCAATTTCTCTAATGAACCTAGATGCTAAAATCCTCAACAAAATACTTGCTAATCGTACTCAAGAATATATCAAAAGGATTATAAACCATGAACAAGTGGGTTTCATCCCGGGTGTGCAAGGATGGTTCAATATAAGAAAATCAATCAATGTAATACACCACATAAACAGATTGAAAGGAAAAAATCACATGATCATCTCTATAGATGCAGAAAAAGCATTTGACAAAATAGAGCACTCTTTCCTCATGAAAACACAACAAAAGATAGGAATAGATGGAAACTTTCTGAAAAATGATAACGGATATATATGAAAAATCCAAAGCTAACATCATTTTCAACGGTGAAATCCTAAAAGCCTTCCCTCTGAGATTGGGAACAAGACAAGGATGCCCAATATCACCACTCCTATTTAACATTGTCTTAGAAGTACTTGCATGAGCTCTGAGACAAGAAAAGGACTTAAAAGGCATCCAGATTGGAAAAGATGAAGTAAAAATTTCATTATTTGCAGATGACCTGATCCTATACATAGAAAGCCCTGAGAAATCTACAACAAGGATTCTAGAACATATAAAAGAGTTCAGTAATGTTGCAAGCTATAAGATCAATGCTCAAAAATCAGTAGCATTTCTGTATAACAATAACGAGCAAACTGAGGATGAAATCAGGAAAAAAATACCATTTACAATAGTAAATAAAAGAATCAAATACCTAGGAATAAATTTAACTAAAGATATAAAGGACTTATATACAGAAAACTACATAACACTGTTAAAGGAAATCAAAGAATACTTAAATAAATGGAAAAATATTCCCTGTTCATGGATAGGAAAGCTAAACATCATCAAGATGTCTATCCTACCCAAACTAATCTACAGATTTAATGCAATCCCAATAAAAGTCAACACTGCATTTTTTAAGGAACTGGAAAAACTAACCACAAAATATATTTGGAGAGGCAAGAGACCCTGAATTGACAAAGACATATTGAAAAAGAAAAATGAACTTGGAGGTATCACACTACCTGACTTTAAAACATACTACAAACCTACAGTGATCAAAACTGTGTGGTATTGGCACAAGGATAGACCTACTGACCAATGGAACTGAATTGAGAGTTCTGATATAGATCCTCGCATATACAGTCATCTGATATTTGACAAGGCCACAAAGCCCACTCAGTTGGGAGAGAATGGCCTCTTTAACAAGTGGTGCTTGGAGAACTGGATATCCATATCCAAAAGAATGAGAGAAGAATACCATCTCACACCTTATACAAAAATCAACTCAAGATGGATCAAAGATCTAAATATAAGAGCCAAACCATAAAGACCTTGAAAGATAATGTAGGGAAGCATCTACAGAACCTTGTAATAGGAAGTGGTTTCATGAACTTCAAAGCCAAAGCACGAGCAGCAAGAGAACAAACAGAAAAATGGGACCTCATCAAAATAAAAATCTTGTGCAGCTCAAAGGATGTTATTAAGAAAATAAAAAGGCAGCCTAACCAATGGGAGAAAATATTTGGCAACCATATATCTGATAGGAGCCTAATATCCTGCATATATAAAGAAATCCTACACCTTGAAAATAAAAGGACAAACAACCCATTTAAAAATGGGCAAGTGACCTGAAAAGACAATTATCCAATGAAGAAATACAAATGGCTCAAAAACACATGAAAAAATGCTCAACATCGCTTGCTATCAGGGAAATGCAAATCAAAACTACAATGAGATACCATCTTACACCCATCAGAATGGCTGCTATTAAAAAAACAGGAGACACAAAATGTTGGAGAGGATGTGGAGGAGTAGGAACCGTCATCCATTGCTGGTGGGACTTCGGTATGGTCCAGCCACTGTGGAGGGCAGTTTGGCGGTTCCTCAGAAAACTAGCAATAGATCTTCCGTATGATCCAGCAATTCCACTGCTGGGTATATACCCTGAAGAACTGAAAGCAAAGACACAAACAGATATATGCACACCAATGTTCATAGCGGCATTGTTCACCATTGCCAAAAGTTGGAATCAGCCCCAGTGCCCATCAACAGATGAATGGATAAGCAAAATGTCGTACATACATACAATGGAATATTACTCATCTGTAAGAAGGAACAAAATGCTAACACATGGAATAACGTGGATGAATCTTGAAGACCTTATATTGAGTGAAGCAAGCCAGGCACTGAAGGATGAACAGTATATGACCTCACTGATCTGAACTGAGGAAAGTGAGCAGTCTCTGAGAACCATTGTCTGAAAGATAGGTTAACAAAGGAGAGTAAGAGAAGAGCAGGCTTTGAGCCATCACCCATATGGACATAATCTGTGGTAAAGGGATAGGGTGTGGTTGCATGTTGGGGGATGGGGTAGATGGGTGGTGTTGTTCCTGTGTTTGGTGGTGCAGCACTGGTGGGTGGGTGGATTAGGAAGGGCAGGTTCAAATTCCCAGGGCATGTAACTGTGAATAATGACGTTCCATGGGTCGGGATAGGGTGGTATCATGGGCTCAGGGGGGCTGGGGGGAGGGGAACAGTCAAGATCTAATGGGCTTTTTGGTGGTCATGGGGAAGGTTTTTCATTACATTACAGTAATGGACACAGAACATGGTAAATATCATCAAAATTATTAAACTATCATCTAAATTGTAAACTATACTGTAAATCATAGACAATGTTTAGTTGCTATATTTTGCTTTCTGTATAATAGTTATAACAATGCTAACATCCAAAAAAAGGGGTGTGGTGTATATGGGGTGGGAAAGGGGGGGTGGTTTGGTGTCTGGGAGTCTCTGGCACTCCATGTGTGACTTTGCTGTGACCTAAAACTTCATTGAAAATTAAATGAAAAATTGGGAGAAAATGGGGATTGAGAGGGGGAAGATGTCATGGCACACTGGAAATCTGATAACACAGTGATAAAAAGAAGGCAAAAATTGAAAAGAGAAAGGGGAAAAAAAAAGAATAAATAAGTAAATATATATATATATTAAAGGCATTTCCTTTGCTTTTTTGCCCATTTTTTGACTGTCCCAATCCGCTAATTATATTTTGTTTTTTTTGTTTGAATATTTTTTTTTGTTCTGTTTTTCTGGTTTTTATTTTTCCTTCTCTCTTTTTTTTTTTTTTCCCTTAGTTTCCTTATGTTTGTCTCTTGCATGGAAGCTTATCATACTTCTTTCTTTTTCCTAGTAAATGTATTTGATTATTTTATGGACTATATGTTCATGGAGGATTTGGTTCGCAGAAGGGTTACAATGGGTACTGAAGGGGATTATTGGTGGTGGTGTCTGGGAGGGGGCATTCATGGGAATTAGTTCATCCGAACATACATGAAGATATACAAAATCGTTCTAAAGATCAAAAGATGGGGCATGGTCACGATGAGTGGACAATCACACAATAAATGAGGGAATCTGAATTCCTAGCCTGGAGAGCTCTGCCATAGTCTCCAAGGAGGCCGCAATAGTCCTCTGAGCACAGGGACAGTGTCTGTCAAAAGAGGATGACCCACTGATGTGTTCTTTTTATTGATGACTACTCTTGTGAGTCTTTGCTCTTGTAACTGAGACTTAGCCTGTAGTTGTGGGGTGCCTAAGGGTTGCCACCTGAGAGCCTCCTTGTTGCTCAAATGTGGCCTCTCTCTAAGCCAAACTCAGCATATGATTGTACTACCTTCCCCCCAACGTGGGACATGACTCCCGGGGATGAACATCCCTGGCAATGAGAGATTAATACCAAGTGCCAACTGGTAACACAACGGGAAAAAGACCTTGAATAAAAGGGGGAAAAGGTAAAGACAAATGAGTTCAAGTGGCTAAGAGACTTCAAAGAGAGTCGAGAGGTCATCCCAGATGTAAACTTTACGCACACCTCAGTAGGAGCTCATAGAACATCTAAGTGCCTATCACCCCACACAAAAGGGCTCCTGAGTGCTCTGGAAACACCCAGGTCCTATATAAGTGGGGATAGCCCCAGAGACTGATGCCTTATCAGTGGGCTCTACTTTGGAATCTGTGCTCCTGAGAGTGACAGAATTGGACTCAAATAAGTCCTCCATGCACAGGGTTCATCAGTCCTTTCTATTCAAACCTATATGTGATGCAGAAGTTTTTAGGAATACTTCCAGAAACTGGAGCCTCTGGCCTACCTATGTGCCAGGTGTTCGTGGAATCTCGGTGGAGCTGCAACTCCTACCCTACAGCTCAAAGGACTCATCCAAGTCACCTGGCAATGAGAGAATGATGGACAATGGCCATCCCAGGGAATGGAGAGGGCCTGCATCTGCAGGCAGGATCATCCCACCCACCATGTCCATGGGATATAAGCCCTCTCTCACTTGGAGGTGGGGTGGACATCACCATCCCAGTCCCCTCAGGATTGGGAGGAGGACTATAGGTTAGAGTGGACTTGATGGTATTCTCTTGCTCACATATGGTGATTCTTGCAATGCAAGAAATTATAACAATGAGGTGGAGCCAGTGGCCACTTGACACTTTTGGGCAGGGAGGGGACGAGTAGTTGAAATACAGAGGCTTCTTTGGGAGTTGGAGGTTGTCCTGAGTACCGTTGAAGCAACGGATGTAGGCCATTTTAAATCAGCACACACCACTCAGAACTGTGTGGGAGAGAGTGTGGTCTACGATGTGAACTGTGGTCTAGGGTTGGTGGCAAGGCCCAAGGATATGTAAGTCCATTGAGGATGGTGGGCCACACTTGTGGGAGAGGTTTGTGTGGGATGTGGTGGGAGGTGTGGGGGGTGGGCAACATGGGAATCCCAGGGGGTTCTGTGTAGTATTTTTAGTAATCTAAGCACCTCTTAAAATATATTTATATATATGTATATAAATAAATAAAAAAGATGAAGTGGAAACAGAGAGATGGAGAGGTGAGGAATTTTCTTGTTTATTGTTTGTCATTTTTTGTTTACTATTATTGTTGAAATAATGAAAATACTCTAATAATGACTGAAATGATGAATGCACAACTATGAGATTATACCAAATACTATTATTGGAAAAAAAAAAAATGTTTCACAACAATGCAGTATTGTTGGTAGGGAGAAGGGTAATGTCCCTGTATGATGTTATATATGTTTGTTTTGTAAGTTCACAACTATTTCTATACACTTATTGCTTATTTATATTTATGTATATGTAATATACCTCAATAAATTAAAAAATAAACATATCAAAGTCATTTTTATGTGAACTGTAAGTCAAACTCAGCATATAAACTCACTACTTTTCCATGGGTGTGGGACATGTCTCCTGGGTATGAGCCTCCCTGGCACCGAAGGATTATTCCCAAGCAACAAGTAGCAATGCATCTGGAAAAAGACCTTGACCAAAAGTAGGAAATAATAAATACAAAAGAGTTTCTATGGCTAAGAGATTAAAAAGTGACCCAGAAAATCATTCCAGAGGTTACGCTTATGCGCATCTCAGGAGGGTATTACTGACTGCCACAGTAAAGTGCCTTAAACAGTGGTGCTCCTGAGGGCTGTAGAGACATCTAGACACTATAGGCAGGGCAGACAACCCGAGGTACTC